>PVJA010018205.1:0-40363 GCA_004027025.1 Myocastor coypus | reverse complement strand
TTTTTTTTTTTTTTTTTTTTTTTTTTTTTTTTTTTTGGTCTTTTTTGAGACAGGGTCTCACTATACAGTTCAGGCTGGCCTTGAACTCACTTTTATAGCCCAGGCTGGTCTCAAACTCGCACTGATCCTCCTGCCTCAGCCTCCCAAGTGCTGGGATTACAGGCATGAGCCACCACGCCTGGCTATACAACTGTTATGGTTTGTGTATAGTTGTCCTTACAAAGCCTTATGTACTTGGGGCTGGGGAGATAGCTCCGAGGCACAAGTGCCTGCTGGGCAAGTGCAAGGTCGTGAGTTCGAACCCTGGTCCCACAAAAAAAAAAAACAAAGCCTTATGTACTCATGGGGCAGGGACTTCTAGAATTTGAGACTAACTCATGATCCACTGGGATTATGTGTCTTAGTACTGCTGGGATTATGGATTTTAGTACTTCTGGGATCATGGGTGTTTGCACCTTCCCCAGCGTGGGGCAACAGCCTGAATGTATTATAAGAGAGACAGAAACACTCTCTGTTGCTCTCTGTTGTACTGATTAGTCAGTTGCCTCTGTCACCATTTTGTTGCTGTTCTACCACCATGAACTGGATGCACTCTACCCTGTTCCACTCAACCTTGGAGCCAGCCAAATATGGACTGAAACCTCCAGTAACCATGAGCTGAATAAACTTCTCTTTCCTTCATTTTGGGTGCCAGGTATTTGTCCCAGCAATGACAGAAGAGTAGCTGAGATAACAACCATATGGCTATACTCTTTTATTTTATTTTATTTTATTTTATTTAAACCTCATTTATTTGTGTTATGGCTGGTTCAGTCTGCCCTGGGGGTGGGGCTGGCGCAGCATGTGGCACCAGGGATTGAGCACTAAACTTTCTTAGGCAGGCACTTAGACTGCTGAGCCGTCTTGCCAACCCAATATACTCTTAAATGAAATAAATCACACACACATATTTCTCAGGTTAAGAAAATGAAAGTATAAATAAGGACCAAGATGTATAACAGATATTGTGAATTAGGAAGAAAATGTCCAATAGAAGGTGAACTAGGAGAGATGACGGAGAGGGGAAAGGAGGAAGGGAAAAAATGAGAACAGAAGAAAAATTAGAAACACAGCCTTTGTAGATAAGGAGAAGATGGTTGAAGGGAGGATAGCAGAATGGGGGTAAAAAAAATCAAGTAATAAGTTGGGTGTGGGGGCGCACGCCTGCAATCCCAGCACTTGGGAGAGGCTGAGGCAGGATTGGTGTGAGTTCAAGACCAGCCTGGGCTACAAAAGTGAGCTCAAGGCCAGCCTGACTGCATAGCGAGACCCTGTCTCAAAAAGAAAAGCAAAAATCAAGTTATATCATGTACAGATATAAATTGCTTATAGGGCTGGGCATGGTGGCACATGCCTATAATCCCAGCACTTGGGAAGCTGAGGCAGGAGGATTGGTGTGAGTTCAAAACCAACTTGGGTTACAAAAGTGAGCTTAAGGCCAGCTGAACTGCATAGTGAGACCCTGTCTCAAAAAGGCAAAAATAAAAAAGAATTAAGGTCCAGCAAGATGTCTCAGGCAACTGCAGGAACTGTGGTTTGATCCCTGACATCACATGCTGTGCCAGCCCAACCCCCAGGGCAGGCTGAGCTGGCTATAACATAAATAAACAAATGAATAAAGTTTTTAAAAATTGCTTATAACGAATGTGATCATTATTTATACTTAAAATATACCCATAAACTTAATTTTAAAAATGAAAGTAGTTAGGTAGATAGCTCCATGGCATAAGCACCTGCCTGACAAGCACAAGATTTTGGGTTTGATCCCCAGTAACAAAAAGAAAAGAGAAAGAGAAAACAGAAGAGAAGAGAGCCCGCCAAATAGCTCAGCAGATTAAGGTGTCTGCAAGCAGGTGTGAAGGAGGGGAGTTCTATCTCTGCTTCCCCCCTCACCAGGTGGACTGAGACAGGCAACTGAGACTGGGCGTGGTGGCACCCACTTGTAATCCCAGTTCTTGGGAGGCTGTAAACAGGCAGATCCCTAGAAGTCAGATCTAATAGTGAGACCCTGAACACCCTGTAGACCCTTCCCTAAAATTTAAAAAAAAATCGAAAAGAAAATAAATTAGCTTGGGAAAGAAAAAAAAATAAGTTTTTGATCTTGTGGAACTTACATATCAGTAGGAGAGATAGGAAGCTGATTTTTGTGATACAAAATTGTCTAGAGATGGGTGGAATAATGTAGTGAAATCCTGTCCCTTTAAAAAAAAAAAAAAGTATTTTGCACAAGGTCTTACTACAGAACTCAGATTCATACTGATCCTCTTATTTTCAAGCCTCCCAGTACTAAGATTATAGGCATGCACCACGACACTCAGATTTGGTGGCTGGCAGGCAGGACCAGCTTGTCATGTGGTGCCAGGGATCAAATTCTAGTCCCTCCGCTTGCCTAAGCAGACACTTAGTCAGCTGAGCTGTCTCATTGGCCATAAAACCTTGTCTTAAGATAAAAAATTTATTTCATTTTTCAGGTAGTACCAGCAACTGAACCCTGGGCCTTTGCACTAAACCTCCTCAGTACTCTAACCCCTGAAATTTTATATTTGATGCATTAAGTTGCTAAATTTCCCAGACTGACTTCAACTTGCAATTCTCCTTCTTCCGCCTCCCAGGGTGCTGAGATTAAAACATGTATTATCATACCTGGAAAGATAAGCATTGTAAAAGGGCTTACGATGTAGCTCAGTGCAAAGTTCCTGCAGTTGGTACCCAGTATCTCCAAGGAAAAAAGAAAAATAGAGGAAAGAGAAAATATTTATTCATTAATATTTTTATCCAGATAGTCTGAAACTATAGTCACATAAATTAACAACATTTATCTCATATTACAATTGGATGGCAAGGCAGAGACCAAAGAATACTGTTTTTTTTTTTTTGTTGTTTTTTTTTTTTTTTTGTCTTTTTGAGTCAGGGTCTCAGTATGCAGTTCAGGCTGGCCTTGAGCTCACTTTTGTAGCCCAGGCTGGTCTCGAACTCTCACCGATCCTCCTGCCTCAGCCTCCCAAGTGCTGGGATTACAGGCGTGCGCCACCACGCCCAGCCAAGAATACTGTTTTTACATGAGGAAAATCACCCAAGATAAAAGTGCCATGGTTATAGTGAACATGAGAAAATCTTTAAGGGTGAGTCAATACACAATAAAATCAAGGGAGAATCCCTATTAATGAATGTGAGAAAGCTTATGTGGTAAATGGGTCCTCTGAGAAAAATACCATGAAATTAACCTGGGAAGGAAATGCCACTAGGACAATATGTATGAGAAACCTTCCTGAAGTCCAGCTTCGCAATACATCAGAGAACACAAAGCCTGAGGAATGCAATCAATATGGGAAATCTTTCCCATCATCGTACCTTGGCTTTTACGCTTTTACAATGCTTATCTTTCTGGGTGTGAAAGCACATGTTTTAATTCCTGCACTCTGAGAGGCTGAGGAAGGAGGATTGCAAGTTGAAGTCAGTCTGGGAGATTTAGCAACTTAATGCCTCAAATATAAAATTTAAGGGGTTAAAGCATTCACACAGGAGCACAGCTATACAAATGTTCTAAATGTAAGAAAACCTTCCTCCACAACACAGCACTCACTCTGTCATTGTCAAGGAAAACACATAGAAGAGAAGCTTTACAAGTGTAGTGAATGTGGAAAATCTTTCACCCAAAAAGCCTGACTATATCAGAGATCTCACACAGGAAAGAAAACCTATAAATATAAGTGTCAGAAACCATTAAGTCAGAAATCAAAACTTTCTGTACACTAGAGAATACACCCAGTGGAGAGAGCCTGCCAGATAGCTCAGTGGATTAAAGGACCTGTTTAGGCAGACGCAGGGGTTCTATCCCCCAGCATGCTGTGCTAGGCCCCCCTCCCCGGGCCCACTGAGACTGGGCATGGTGGCATGCACCTGAAATTCCCAGTACTTGGGAGGCTGAAAATGAGAGGATCACTAGGAGCCCGCTCTGTGTAGTGAGACCCTGTACTAAAAAAATACATTTTTTTAAAAAAGAAAATACAACCAGGGAAGAGACACTACCTGTGTAAGAATGTTGAAAAATGTGATACAAGGAGTCATTCCTTAGTCAATATCAAAGACTTCATACAGTAGAAAATACATGAATGCAGCAAATGTGGGAAGACCTTCTGTGAGAAGTCAATCCTTAAACACTGGGAAACTCACATAAGGAAAAGCTGAGAGAAAAACCTTACACATGTGTTGAATGCAAGAAAATATTTTCTGAAGAGTCAACCTTAAAGAGACATCAGATGATTCTCAAAGAGAAGAAGCCTTTGAATGTAGCTTGTGTAGGAACACTTTTGCCCAAAATCACAGCCTGGTCAGCATCAGAGACTTTATGAGGAAAAGCCCTACAGATGAGGAAGACATTTTGCTAGAAGCCATTATTTTGTCACCAGTTCAGACTGGGGAGGTTCACTTGAGCCCATAGGTGGGATAGTTGTGGAAATGTCTGAGCATAACTTTATTCTCAGGTACCACGCAGCCACGTGCTCTCAGGCCCCTAGACCACCATTTGCAACCGTCTCCAGCCACTTAGTCCTCCTACCAGCCCTCATGATGTTTACATTTATACCAAATATGGGGAACTGCTCAAACTGTAAAAATTTGGGGCATGTAAAAACACTTCCAGACAGCTATAAAACATGAACTCATTGTCAGTGCAGGCACACAATAAGGCACAACTGTATAATCATGACATAGCAGTGGAGAATTACACAATCACCAGTGAGGTCAGCATGAGAGAAAGTAAATGCCTGATAACATGTATAAGAAATATACATTAAAGATTCAAGTGACACTTGCACTCTGCTTTGCTACATGCTGTCTTCCTGGGGTACTCCAAGCAGGCTGACATCAAAATATACAATAGCAGCTATGTGCAGTAATAACTTCAGTTATTTACATGTAAGTTATTTACAAGGACCAGTACTGACCTTGTCTACAGAAGTTATTTCCATTGAGATATCAGGAGATGCCCCTGTGTTGGAGCACTGTCAATACAGAACTTACTGCTCCAAGATACCCTTCTCTTCACAAACTGAACCAAAGTATTGCCATCTTGCACTCTGGTCTTCTCTCAGTGAGTATCAGGAGAGAGCATGTCAGCAATGGAACAGATGTGAGAAATCCTGTGACAGCTCATACCTTATTAAACGTAATTCACTTGGGAGAAACCCTATGGACTTAGTGAATGCAGGAAGACCTACTGTAAACTATTACCATGCGTCAAAGAATACAGAGAGAAGGGAAACACTAAAAATGGTGATGTCAAACTTTTCTACCCCATTTAAGAGCCTTTGATGTGGTGGAAAGCATATCCAATGAAGAAACCCTATAGATGTAGTACATGTGGGAAATTCTTCCACCAGATGTTAGTTATCAATTTATAGCAAATAACTCACATGGAGAGAAACATTTACATTGTTTACCAGCATGTTTCTTTTCCTATCTGGTATATCAATAATCTGTATTTTTTTAGCCTCTGTTAAGTCTAGATGTAACCATGTGAATAAGATTTGGCCAGTCAGGGGCCGGGAATATAGCTCAGTGGCATGAGTGCCTGCCTGGCAAGCATGAGGTCCTGAGTTCAATCCCTGGTGCCACAAAAAAAAAAAAAAAAAAAAAGGCCAGTGATGTAATTCACTTCTAGGTCTGAAACACAATGGTCTCCATGGCAACTCTGTTTCCATTGAGAGGTCAGAGCTCATTATATGTTATATTAGAAACTTCTCTCAGTGTCCTAAATGTTCAGAAGCCTCACCTACAACTCAAACTCATTTTAATTAGAGAAATCAGAGGCAAGAAATACAGAGATTACAAAAGATATAGAAAATCTTTTATCAGAAGTTGTTATCTCACTGGGCCTCAGGTAAGAAGATAATAAAATCTTACAAGCGTTTGATTTTAATAAAAATTTTTAACAAAACATAATTTATTGACTCAGGAGATTGAGGCAGAAGATAACAAGTTCAAGACTACCTAGACAACTTAGTAAAGCTCTTTCTCAAAATAATAAAAAAAAAACTTTTTTAAAGGGTTGGGGAGGTGCCTTGGTCTCCCTGAGTTTAATCCCTAGTACCAAAAAATATATTTCAGAGTGTATATACCAGAGGAAACAAGATGAAGTTTGGAGGAAATATCTGGGCCAGAAACAGACAGCTTTGTGTGCCAGACATAGGCTTTTATAAGAACTTAAGTTTAATCAGGAAAGTGTGGAGGGATAGGGGGCTTAGGCTGATGATGCTTTCTCCCTTTCCCTCGCCACAGTCCCAGTGTCTCTATGGGGACAGCTGCATGGCCCTTGTTTTGCCTCTCTAGTCTTCCAATGGTGGGTTAGTTCCAGCAAACAGAAGCCTCAAGTGGAAGGCCAAGTACCTTTAGGTTTTTTTCCTTCCATTTGTTTAGAAATGTCTTCAGACTGCTATCATTTGGGGATATTGAGGAATCCTATTTTGAAGCAGATGTTCCTGCTCTGAACGACTAGACAATGAGCCTTCTCTTTGGGGCCTGACTTCAACTTGGTACCTGCTGTTTGAGCATCATTCTAATCATTGACTACCTCCTCAATTTACTAATCTTAACTAGGCTTCATGGCCTTTGTAATGATGAGATGATAACTTTTACTAGCCATCTGTCTGACCAGAACTACTTCTGTAACTAAGGTAGGTTACTTGATAAAAGCGATTTTGCCAGGATAAATGGCTGGTTATTTTCTTACCTTATGAGTTCTGGAGCCCTTATCTTCCCCCTTCGAAATGCATTCAAAAATTTTATAAGCATAAAGGGAAGAAACTGGCATTCTTCATTTTCTCTTCATACTGCCTAATCTAGCACTCAAATATTTTATGAATTTGTTTATATATGAACCCCATGTTCTGGGGAGTATGTCAGCAGCCTCCATCATATTCACAGAACAGTGACCCAAGAAACACATGATGCTTTCTCCCTTTCCCTCACCTGGGAGCTCTGAGGAAATCCTTAGGTTTCTGGAATATGTATCAGGAAAGGACAGACACATTCTTTAACATAAAATTTGTCTGAATAAATTTTTAAAGAATAGATAACGTACTTCAATGAAAATAGTTACATTCTCCAGTGCAAGACAGAAATGTGACAAGAGAGTGCCACTGTTTTACATTTTTGCAAATCTCTTTAATATCTGGTTTAATAGAGCATACCCTAGATTCTCTTATATGCTTCTGCATTCAAATTGCTATACCACTTTCATTGAATTTATGCAAAATGATTCAACCTTATATAGACACATAGTTTGAAAAGGGGAATATTTAATAGCCTTTTTGAATTAGCCTCAATAACTTTTAAAAAAGCAGAATGTGGTGGCACATGCTTATAATCCCTGCATTCTGGGAAGCTGAATCAAGATCATAAGTCTGAGCCCAGCCTGGACAACATAGCAATTTATATTTTACTTATTTTTATTTTTTAACAGCATATGAAGTTTTTTCTTGTTACATGAAAAGATAACTCTATGATTCAATAAGACAAAAACACAGCTTAAAAATGAGCAAAATATTTTAGCAAACCATTTCACACAAAAGAAATACAAATGATCAAGAGGCATGTGGGAAAGTGCCTATCATCAATTGTAACCAGGGGAATGCAATCTAAACTCACTCTGGAAGACAGCTGAAGGGTGTATAAAATACCTAAGCCTCTTACTGAAAAGCTCTGCCAACTTCCCTTAATTTTATAGTTCTTTTTAAAAAAAATTTCTTCTTTTGAGTTCTTACACTGGGGAGACTATATGATATTTACAAATATAGGTCTGGTTTATTTCACTAATAAGTATATGTTCTAGATACATCCACTTATATATTAATTCTTCTAGTTTATCATTCTTGATAGTTGAGTAATATTCCATTTTATGAAAATACCACATCTTTTTCAACCATTCTTCAAATGATGGGAATTTTGGTTGTTTCCAAGAATTGGCTATTACAAATTGTGCTGCTATGAACATAGGTGCACAGATATTACTATGATATGGTGTTTTCAGTTCTTTTGGGAAAATTACCAGTAGGGAGATAGCTGGACTGAACAGGATTTCCAGTTCTAGTTTTTTAAGGAGTCTCCACACTGCTTTCCATAATGGTTGCACCAGTCTGCATTCCCAATAGCAGTGGAGAAGTTTGAGATATATTCAGAATATGTCTTTTGTAAGTTTCTTGTAGAATTCAGTGGTGAATCCATCAGGTCCTGAACTTTTGTCAGTAGACTTTCTATTACATTTTGTATTTCATTGGCTGTTATTTGGTTGTTGAAAGTTATTATCTTCCTGATTCAGTTTTGGCAGTTTATATCTTTCTAGGAATCTGTCCATTTCATCTGTATCTTCAGTTCTGTGAAAGTAAAGATTCTCAAAGTAGCTGAATCTCCGCTGGGTCTGTAGTAATTTCACTCTTTTCACTCCTTATTGTTTCAGTTTGAGTCCTTTCTTTCCTCTTTTTGATGAAGTTAGCTAGGGGCTTATCAATTTTATTTAATCTTTCAAAGAACCAGATTTTAGATTTATTAATTCCTTGTATTTTCTTTGTCTCGATTGAATTAATTTCTGCTCTAATATTTATAATTTCTTCCTGTTTTTGAGCTTTGGGTTTCATTTGCTCTTCCTTTTCTAGCCGGTTTAGGTTCTGCATGAGAGTATTTATTTGTTTTCATTCTGTTTTCTTAATGTGTGAGTTCAGAGCTCTAAATTTCCCTCTAAGAACTGCTTTCATTGAATTCCTCAAATTCTGGTAGGTTCTGTTTGATTTTCATTAAATTGTATTGTTTAATTTCTTGATTAATTTCATCTGTAACCCACTGGCTGCTGAGAAGGATGTTTAATTTACATTTATTTCTGGGGCTCTTGTGATTTCTGTTGTCATTTATTTCCAGTTTTATTGCACTGTAGTCAGATAATATGCATGGAATAATTTATGTTTTCTTGCATATACGTAAGCATGACCTATGCACTACTATATGGTCTATTTTGGAAAATGTCCTGTGTGGAGCTGAAAAAAGTGTGTATTCTGAAGTGGTTGGATGGAACGCTGTGTATGTCCACTAAGTCCAGTTGTTCCAAGACCTGGTTGAGTTCTGCAACTTTCTTGCTAATTTTTTGTCTGCTTGACCTATCTTTTTGGGATAAAGGGGTGTTAAGGTCTCCTGTTAAGATGGTGGTATTGGATATTAGATTTTTCATGTCCATTAAGATGTGCCTTGTATAACTTGGTGCTCCTGTGTTGGGTGCATACATATTTATGAGTGTTACCTCTTCGTCTTGAATTTTTCCCCTAAACAATAGGTAGTGACCTTCTTTATTTCGTGTGATCAGTTTTGGTTTGAGGTTTAGGCTGTCTGCAACAGGAATACTACCCCTGCTTTTTTTTTTTGGGAGGTTCTGGGGCATGTAGTATTGTTTTCCATCCTTTAACTTTTAACCTATGAGTTTCCTTATGAGCTAAGTATGTTTCTTGTGTACAGCATATTGTTGGATTTTGCTTCCTTATCCACTCTGCCAGTCTATTTCTTTTAATTGCAGAACTGAGTCCATTTACACTAATGGTTATAATTGAAATGTATTGACTTATGATCAACATGTCTTTCACTTACTACTGTTAACTCCTTTTTCTCCTGTTTAATTGGTTGCCCTATTTGGTGAGGTCTTTCTGGTCTCATTTGTAGAGTTTGGGTTATTTTTGTCTCTCTCTAAAATATTTTTATTGGACTATGTAGGGTTGGCTTTGATGTCATCAAATTCTTTAGTTGTTCCTTGTCATGGAAGTATTTCACTTCTCCATATTTGAAAGAGAGTTTTTTTGGGATATAACAGTCTAGGATGGAATTTGTTTTCATGGAGGACTTGAAGCACTCTGCTCCATGCTCTTCTTGACTTCATGGTTTGTGAAGAGAAATCTGCTGTTATTCTGATCTGTTTTCCTTTAAATGTGATCTGTTTCTTTTCTTTAGTGGCTTTTAGTATATTCTTCTTCTGCTGGATAACATAGCAATTTATTAAGACCCTGTCTTAAAATAAAAAAGAGCTGGTGATGTTGAGTGTGAAGGTTCTAGGTTTAATCCCTAGTGCTACCCCATTAAAAGAATTAAAGTCTTGAAAAGTACAGATGTTTACATTTTTAAAAATTTATTACAATACAGGGTATATTACCATTAATACTCTTTAAAATAATTCAACCTTGCCTTGAACACTTATCCCATTGTTTTTGCCACTTTCTAAAGTAATTCTGGTAGTGTCTTTAATTGCACTATTATGGTTGCTTCAGTGTCCTCAACTGATGCAAAGCTTTTACCTTTTATGGTCATTCTGACTTTGGGGAAGAGGCAGAAGTTGCACAGTGCCAGATCTGGTGAGTAAGGTGGGTAAGGTACACTGTCATGTTTTATGTGGTTGTCTTTTTGTTAGTGCATTCACTGTCTCTCTGTTGGTGCACTGCCCTTCATGTTTTTATGAACTCATTTTTCAGTGATGTATTTACTGTAGTTTTGATCACAGCTCATAAAGCTCATTAAATGTATGTTAGAAAAGAAGAAAAATCTAAAATCAACAATCTAGGTATTAATCTTAGGAAATTAAAAATGAGGACATTTCAGATCCAAAGTAAGCAAACAAAAATAAAAAGCCAAATCAATGAAATTGAGAACAGAGAAACAACAGAAAATCAATGAAAGCAAAAGATGATTGCTTAAAACAGATAGATAAAAATCTATAGAACTCTAGCAAGCTAACAAAGGACACACAAGATACACATTGTAGCATCAAGAATAAAAAATGACCCAACACTTTTGGCTCCCTGACATATGTACATATGTACATACGTACATACGTACATACTTACTTACTTACTTTATTTATTTATTTATTTATTTATTTATTTATTTTGCAGGACTGGAGTTCAAACTCACAACCTTGCACTTGCCAGGCAGGCACTTCTGCCTTGGAGCTCTCTCCCCAGCCCCTCCCTGAACTTTAGAAGGATGATAAAGAAGTATTTTTTAAAAAATTATAGCAATAATTGGTATGAATTTAGAAGCAGTATGCACATAGAAGATGAGAATGACATGTATTCTAAGCATGATTTTAGTACTACACATTGCTATCCTCAGTATTGTTGCTTAGTTCACATGTATCAGCATATATAGTCAGTCAGGGTGGGAATTCTACCAATTAGCTGCTAGTTTTAAAAACCTGTTGGAGATTATCAGGACTATCGTCTTAACCATCTTGTGTGTATAAATGCATGGTTTTGTCCCTGCCATGTTTCCTAATTGTTATCCTTGCTCTCTCTTGTTTAATATTTAAGTCCTCACTTTCCATTTAACTGTTATACCTTTCCATTTTTATTTCTTCTTTTGAGTTCTTACACTAGGGAGACTGTGATTCATCCAGATGGCTGACACTGACAAAAGATCTACAAAACTCTATGGTTTTAGAGTAAATCCTGAGGGGATTAGACCAACCTTGTCAGATACAAAAGCTACACTTTTTTTGGGCAGGCAAGAAGTCAGCGATCTAAAGTGCCTGCTTAGGCAAGTTTAGGCAACTGCAGAGACCGGTACATTTTTGTTGTATAGGTTGTGCTTTATCTACTTAATCATCTAGTAGAAAAGTCTAACCACAAGATATAAAAAGTAAAGCTATAGGGGGCTGGAGAGATAGCTCTGTGGCATAAGTGCCTGCCTGGCAAGTGCAAGGTTGTGAGTTCAAACCTCAGTCCTGCAAAAAAAGAAAAAAAGTAAGGCCACATTAACATGCTGATCTATAAAAGGCCCAAGGCAACAGCTTCCAACATTGCCAGTTCTGCTAATAACTCACTATTATTATGGACTATTGGACTATATATAGCTACTTTCTCTTAGTTCAATGAGAGAAAGATTTGTATTAATAATGTTTAGAAACGGTATCATGTCTGCATCTTATACTATGAACAACTACTACGAAGACAATAATATGCAATGTATTCATTATTGTAACTGTCCTACTAACCTGTTTCTTTTTTTGGAATGACTTTTTGTAGTTTTGTCATTTATATGTTTTTTTCTAGTTTATTTTTATTATTTTTTTTTATTATGGCTGGCTGAGCCTGCCCTGGGGGTGGGACTGGCACACCATGTGATGCCAGAGATTGAATCGCAGTCTCTGCCAATGCCTAAGCTTTCCTAAGCAGGTGCTTTAGACCGCTGAACCATCTTGCCAGCCCCTGTTAACCTGTTTTGAAAGTGTCTCATTGTTATTTCTTTCTCATTTATTTTTTTCTTTCTCATTTAAATTAATAAAATTTTAAAAATTTCAACATTTTATTTATTTACTTATTTGGTACAGATTTTGCTATGCAGCTCAGACTCATAGTGATCATCCTGTTTCAGCCTCCCCAGTGCTGGAATTACAGGTGTGCACCACCACTCCTGATTTCAGTGAATGATGCAGCGTACCCAAGGTTCCAGGGCTGGCCCAGCATGTGGTACTGAGGATTGAACCTGGGTCCTTGTGTTTGCCAGGCAGGTGCTTAGACAGCTGAGCTAAGCCCCCAGCCCCGACAAAGAAGTATTTTAAGTTATACCATGCCTACAGATTTTAAATTATGCCATGCCTGCAGATGGATAAGATCCTCAAGGGATACAAATATTGTGGTTAGCAAATAGCGTTCTCCAAAAGTCCACACCCATCAAGAGCCTCAAAATGTGACATTATTGGGAAGTAGGGCCTTCAGATTCAGCAGATGGTGCAGGGTGTGGCTGTTTCCATATTAAGCAGGCCTTGGTAGCTACCATGAGCCTGTCGGATGCTAGTTCATGAGCCCAAGCCTGCTTAGCCTCTAATGCCCTGATAGCCCCACAGAAAACCAGCCAATATTATTTTAGTCACACAGTGGTTCTCACTCAACCTTTCTAATGCCATGACCCCGCAATACAGTTCCTCATGTTGCGGTGACCCCAAACCAAAAAATAATTTTGGTGGTGGCTACTTCAAAATTATAATTCCAAATAAATAACATTTTCCGATGGCTTTAGGCAACCCCTGTGTTTTGGTCGTTTGATCCCCGCCGGAGTCGCAACCCACAGGTTGAGAACCGCTGTTAATGGCATCCAGAATGAAGGCGAGAGGGGAACTTTCTTGTGTCAGAAATCCTGAGTCAACCACTGTTCCAGCGACTCCAAGAGTCCTCAGAAGAGGTTGCCAGGGTCTCTGTAATAAAGGGGTCTCAGATGATAATAATAGGAATGCTTACTATTTCATCCGTAAGTAAAAATCATGTACATATGTCACCTTCAAAACCCCAAAAGACTGGAAGGTTTTGGACTCATAATGAATCCCACCAGAGGATGAATTTGTCACCATACTCTAAAACTAACCTGTATTCTTAGAGAAGGTAGATGCAGTCAAGAACTTATCTGCAATGAGGGTGTGAGCCCGCCAAAGCTGTTGAAGCATGCTAAGCATATCCTGGAAAAGCAGCGCCATGTCCCTGCAGAGGTGGAGACAATATTCGGCTGAGATGCTGTAGAAATGGGCCTGAACAGAACGTGTTAGCCAACCTATAAGAGCAAAATGTTTATCAGTTGTTGATTGAATAGTGTCTCTGTTATTTTTCTCTTGCTGCAGGGACAAAATACCTGACACCTAGAATTAAAGAAGGAAAGGTTTATTTAGCTCACAGTCTGTGGAGGTTTCAGTCCATACTGAGCTGGCTCCAAGGCAGAGTGGCACAGGGCAGAGGGCAGCAGCTCATGGGGGTGGAAGGCAGCAAAACAGCAAGAGCAAAAGGGAGGAGCAGCAGCAGCAGCATGACTTCAGCAGAAAACAAGCCTCTCTCCCTCCCTTGTATAGCATTCAGACTGTCTGTGCATGTAGCACTCACACCCATAACCCCAGCATTGGATCATGAATTAAACATAAGCTCGAGAAGCAGCCCCAATGACTGCATGAGGTTTTGTGTGGACAGCTAGACACAAACCATAACAAATAGCAACAGTAAATTTAGTAATACTGAATGTTGATTATGACATTTAGGCACCCTTTAATTGTTAAATTTAAGAACAAGAAAAACGGGCTGACAAGATAGCTCAGCAGACTAAGCGCTACTTTGGCAAGCACAGGGACCAGGGTTTGATCCCTGTTATGGTTTATGTCTAGTTGTCCCCCCAAAGCCTCATGGAGTCCTTGGGCGGGGACTTCTAGAGTTTGAGACTTGATCCATGATCCCTGGGATTATAGGTTTTAGTACTGATGGGATTATGGGTGGAAGTACTTCTGGGATTATGGGTGTAGCCTAGGGCGGGAGCTAAGGCAGAGAGCCTGAGTGTAATATAAAGAGAGACAGAGAGACAGACTGGAGCTCTAGCTGTTGCTGCTGCTCTGCTGCCCTGATTGACTGGCTGCCTCTGCTGCCATTTTGCTGCTGTTCTGCCTCCATGAACTGGATGCTCTCCGCCCTGCTCCACTCAGCCTTGGGCTAGCCGAATATGGACTGAAACCTCCAGTAACTGTGAGCTAAATAAACCTTTCCTTCCTTCATTCTGAGTGTTGGGTATTTGTCCCAGCAACGAGCAAAAAGTAACTAAGACAATCCCCTAACCAGCATGCTGCACTGGCACTGACCCCAGGGGGTGCTGAGCCCGTGAATGAGACTGGCCCTGGTGGTGCATGCCTGTAGTCCCAGCATTGGGGAGGCTGAAAATACGAAGATCACTATGAGTCTAAGCTGTATAGTGAGACCCTGTACCAAATATATAAATGAAAGAACAGGAAAAATTTGCCAGGCACTTTGGCATACATCTATAATCCCAAAACTTAGGAAGCTGAAGCAGGAGGATCACTTTGAGTTCAAGGCCAGCCTGGGCTATGAGTTCAAGACCAATCTTAGCTACACAGTGAGACCTTGGAGAGAGAGAGGAGGCAAATTTGGACTAAGTAAACAAACACTGGGAATAATCAGCAATCCCTTTGTCATGCTTTATGTAACAAGTTTTTTCCAGGTTTAATGAGCTATAGTTGACAAGAACTATCTAAAGTAAAACATCATATTTCTGAAACGATTATAAAAATAAGGATAATTAGCATATTTATCACCTTACATAGTTTTTTTGTGAAACCATGTAAGATCTACTCTCTGAAAATTGCAAGTATATAATACAGTGTTAATAACCAGGAGATATATAAGTATACTGTATAAGGTATTCCATGATGTAATTTCATTTGGGATACATTTTTTTGTTTTTCTCTGAGTGCTTATTCACTTGGTATCAGTGAAAGTGTGCTGTATATTAGACTTTGTTGTTTATCCTGCTCACTGAAACTTCATGCCCTTGCACCAACAGCTCTCAATTTCTTCTAACTTCTAGCAGCCACTGTTCTATTTTTCTTCTATAAACTGAGCCTTTTCCATACTTCTGTAAGTAGAATCATACAGGGCTAAGTCTGTGCCTGATTTATTGTATTTAGCATAATGTCTTCTGGGCTAACTGATGTTATGAACAGCAGAATTTCTTACTTTTTTCTTTTTTTCGTTTTTTGTATTTTAGGGTCCACAGGGCTTTTAGGGTCTCACTACTAGATCAGATTGATAGCGATTTGCCTATTTACAACCTCCCAAGAGCTGGGATTACAGACACATGCCACCATGTCAGTCTCAATTGCCATCTCAATGTGCCCCTGTGGCAGGGCTGGCACAGCAGGCCCAGGGATTGAACCCCTGGCCCCTGTACCTGCTTGTAGGTGTTTTAATCTGCTGAACTATTTGGCTGGCCCCTAAACAGCAGGATTTCGTTCTTAAAGGTTGAACAATATTCCACTGTATGAATATGACATATTTTCTTTATCCAGCCATTCACTGATGGATACTTTTTTTTTTTTTTTGTCTTTTTGAGACAGGGTCTTGCTATGCAGTTGAGGCTGGCCTTGAGCTCACTTTTGTAGCCCAGGCTGGTCTCGAACTCGCACCAATCCTCCTGCCTCAGCCTCCCGAGTGATGGGATTACAGGCGTGAGCCACCATGCCCAGCTTAGAGTTCATTTTTTTTTCTTTTTCAGAACTTTTGTTTATTTACTTATTTATTTTTATGGCCAGCTTAGCCTGCCCTGAGGGCAGGGCTGGCACAGCATGTGGTGCCAGGGATCTAACCGCGGTCCCTGAAGCCGCCTAAGCTTTCCTAAGCAAGCGCTTTAGACCACTGAACCATCCTGCCGGGCCTTGATGGATACTTTTGTTGTTTCCTTACCTTGGCTATTTTCAAGAACACTGCTTTGAATGAGAGTGCAAATATCTCAACATCCTGATTTCAATTCAACTTGGCTACATACCTGAGATGAGACTGCTGGAATATATGGTGGTTCTGTTTCATGTTTTGAGAGGCTCCCTGCTATTTTCCATATGGCTGTGCTAATTTACATTCCCACCAACAGTGTACAAAGGCTCTCTTGTGTCCACACCCTAAACACTTGTCATGTTTAGTCTCTTTAATAACAGACTTCCTAACCAGTGTGTGAGGTGATCCCCAGACCCTCTAGGGGATTCTGAGCTGTACCAGAGTGTGAGAACCACTATCCTCAGACTCACTGGAGCCCTAGGCCCTTCCCCACCTCTCCACATTTGTCTTCAAACTGTTTCCACAATTGCTCAGAGATTTGTCCTGAGTTTACAGCCAAGTGTGGGCTGCAGTCTCTACCACCTTGTGAGTGACACCAGTCCTTTTCCTGGAGATAAAGGCCACAAGTTGTGGGAACACTCCTCCCTTTTGTGAAGGGCATCTGTGTGCAGGTTATTTTGTCCCCATAGGAACATCCCTGCCCTACCCTGGCCCCACCAAAATAAAACTATTATGATATAACCACTTGTCAGATCCTCTGTCATCCTAGCAAGGACACTGCCCAAGTGGGGGCTTCTGTGACAGCAGAACTGCCTTGTGGGTGACTCAGAAGTCACTGACGCCATCCCATTCCCCACACTGCTCCCCTAAGCCAGAAACACCTAGCCCTTTCCTGGAAACAGGAAGTGTAGAAGGAGCTGCTCTTCCTGTCCATAGGCCCCGTGGTATTGGGCGCTGGCTCCTCTCCCTGCAAGCAGCAGACTTGAAAACAGCCTATGACCTCAACTATGGTAGATGCACATGGGGCCAAGAGCGTGTGAAATTAGATGGTGTATGAGAATGCAAAGTACATTTTTTTTTCTGAATGTGAATCAAGTCGTATAAGAAATTTGTAACTCCCAATAGGCTAAGAGCCAGTTTACCTAAGGACACCATCAATAATCTCCAGAGAAGCTCTTGATGTGAATAGATTTTAATTATATAATTCTTAAAAGGAAAGAGAAATAAGCAAAAAC
Source organism: Myocastor coypus (assembly GCA_004027025.1). Taxonomy (NCBI): domain Eukaryota; kingdom Metazoa; phylum Chordata; class Mammalia; order Rodentia; family Myocastoridae; genus Myocastor; species Myocastor coypus. The sequence goes on along the minus strand of PVJA010018205.1, from coordinate 22,971 downwards.
TGTACCATGACAGTTAAGCAAGTACAGAATGCACGAGCTAAATATGCAAAAAACAGTTCAACATCACAAGAATAGAAATGCAGACTAAGGTATAATTTGCCTCTTCTTTAGCTGAGATCCTTAAAAGGCAAACAAGGCCAAGAGGACTAGGCAGCCCCCACACAGTGCCAGCTTGTGGTGAATGAGCAGGCACTTTTATTTATTTATTTATTTATTTATTTATTTATTTATTTTTGAGACAGGGTCTCGCTGTACAGTTCAGGCTGGCCTTGAGCTCAGTTTTGTAGCCCAGGCTGGTCTCAAACTCTCACCAATCCTCCTGCCTCATCCTCCCAAGTGCTGGGATTACAGGCATGTGCCACAGTGTCTGGCTGAGCGGGTACTTTTAATCCAAAACGCAGTCTAGAGCTGACCTCATTCTGGGTAAAAATACATCTACAAATTCAGATATACCCTGGGGGGTGGGATGGCTGGCAGGTCTGAGCCCTTTTTCTCTGTGAAGTTTGCACTCATCTCTTTGTGCTGTGAAATCATCATTCTCCTGGCTTCATAGTTGTTGGCCTCTGTATCATGCCCAAGAAAAACTTGAACATCTGACACCATGTTCAATGGTGTCACTTTTGAATTTTGTCCAGCCTACCACCCCTGGATCTTCTGGTAATTACTGGTCTAGCCAGTCACCACAGCACAATTCCTAGTACCTTCTGGAAACTGTCCAGCCCTCTGCCCCTGGACTCTTTCTCTGCTAGCCAGTCTCCCTTAACCCTTGATACTTTAACATGCCTGTCTCTCACACCATCTCCAGGCATTTCTTCATTCCCTTGGCAATCTACTACACTAGCGGAGCATACTGGGCTATGGGCAGGAGAGTGTCTTGGGCCTCTCTCTCCTCATACTTATAGATGATGTGAGTGATGAAACAATACATGGAAGAGGGCCGGGCGTGGTGGCGCACGCCTGTAATCCCAGCACTCGGGAGGCTGAGGCAGGAGGATCAGTGTGAGTTCGAGACCAGCCTGGGCTACAAAAGTGAGCTCAAGGCCAGCCTGAACTGCATAGTGAGACCCTGTCTCAAAAAAAAAAAAATACATGGAAGAGTGGTTATCTTACTATTATCAACTGCTGCCAAGTGCCCTCACAGGCTTCACTCCGCACAATGGACATGAGCTTGGCTCCACCCACTGCTGCCTTGGCCAGCAGGCCTCATCTTCTGGGACCCTCAGGATTTCTACCTATAAAAGATGAGCTGGGATGATCCTTAGCACTCTTTGAGCCCAGAATCTGATTTCCCTCATGATCCTTGTCTCTCTTTCTCCAGGAAACGGAAGGTCCTTTGCCCTGATTTTAGTCATCAGGAAGTCACAAGATGCATGGACTAAATGTTTGTGGCCCACTCCCCCTGCCCCAGTTTATACATTGAGACCAAATGAGATGCTGTTAGGAGGTGGGGTGTTTGGGAAGTGACTAGGTCACAAAGGGAATGCCCCCAAGAAGAGTACTAGCTCCTCTTGCAAGAAATGGAAGAGACTAGCGTTCTATCTTCCCATTACACAAAGACACAGCAAGAAGACATCTGTTTGAGGAAGGGGGCCTGCACAAGACAGAATCCACTCATGCCTTGACCTTGGACTTCCTGCCTCTACCACTGTAAGAAATAAATTCCCACTGTTTATAAAGTCTCTGTATATTGTTACAACAGCCTGAACAACCTAAGACACAGGTGAAGCTGAGTTTGAGTTTACCCGTTTCCTACACTGGCTTTGGACAAACCTGCTACCTGTCTCACTGTTATGGTTGATACATTGTGTCAACTTGAGAAGTAAAGAAGTTCAACTAAGTAGCTCAGGAGTTCCACATCCTGGTTGTTCACAGTGTCAATCTGAGAAGTTTAGGTTAAATAAGTGAGGCAGCAGGGGGCAGAGTCCTCACTTTGTATTCATCCAGAGCCTATGCAAGAGGAGGGCATAGAGACTAAGTGCTACAACCCCACTGCCTGGGGTGGCTTGCTTACAATACAAGGGAGGACATGTGGCTTATTTGCTCCCCTTTTTGTTCTCCCCATCGGTGCTATGCTACCCTGTCTTGGAGCCAACTGATTATTGACTAAAACCTCCACAAACTGTGAGCTAAAGAAACTTTTCCTTATTTTACTTTGGGTGTGGGATATTTTGTCTCAGCAATATGAGAAAATTAACTAAGACACATCAATTCCTACCCAAGTTACATTTTACATAACATCTCAAATTGGCTACCAAGTGAGTCTCACCACTCACCAAAGACCCCTCTTCCAGCCTGAGCTAAGGATCTGAGAGTCTGAGGGCCACTGGTACCAAAGAACTGGAGTGTGATGTCTCACAGATGTCATAGTCTAATGGGCAGTAGTTCAGATTCTTGAGTACGGCAAGGAAAGAATTGTCAAGCATACACCTAGTAGTAAGTAGTAAGTGGCTGTATTTATTGAAGGGCACAGGAAGTTGTGCTCAGGGTTGGTCCATGCCATCAAAGATATAAACCAGATCAAAGAAGGTGCTTGGGCAACAGAAAACATCACACAGAGATGAAAGCTCTTAGGAGTGGCTAAAGCTGAAAACTGGCTGTATCTAGGAGGCAAGCCAGGGCCACAGGGCTTAAAACAGTCAGGCTACTTCCATCTTGAGAAAAACATTCTGCCTAGACAATTTCAGTCATTAGACACGAGGAAACCTTGTGTCTCCTAATACTAACTTTGCAAAGGTATAAGGAAAGGCCACTACTGTAGTTGTACAGTCCTCTTTCTCATCAGGTAAAGAGGCCTCCATCTGACCCTAGTTTTTGTCTTATTTTCTAAGTTCCCTTTTTGTTCTCTGCCAGGGATCACCTAGAGACCAACAAGTCCTAATACAAAGCTTGCAGCAGCAATATGGGGAGGACAAAAGAGGGGACTGACAGGCTTTCAAAACGTAACGCCAGAACCTTTGCTTTTGGCAAGTATCCTTGTCTGCTAGTCCACTGGAAATTCCTTGGTGCCAGTGCTCTGGCACCTGTGTCTATGCTCTTTCACCTAAGGCATGACAATCTCTTAGGCTTGTTATTTTTTTGTTAGGGGAAACAGGAATAACCATAGGTGCTGTTTAGAATTAAAGATAGGAAAGTTGCCCCGTGAGTGCTTTTAACTGTACTATGACATACTCTGAATAATGTACTAGAGACATACTCTGGATAATGTTTTGCCAGTTCCCTGAGTATCTAAGCAAGTTGACACCCAAAAAAACCCCTTCATATTAGACTTTGGTCTTAAGCATTTTCTCACTCTCTGGCACCAAGGATTCTGGCTTCTGGTCATATACAATGGAACTAGAAACCAGGATCTGGGGGCTGGGTACTCAGCGATCCAGGCCTCTAGGTGAGATGAACTAGGACACACAACACACTCCAGGATCTGCACTCCACCAGCACCAATGTCTCTTTGTCCTGCCCCTTGCTAACCCGTGGCTCCTTTCCAAGAAACTATGACTCTTGCCACTCTGGCTACATGCTCACCTTGGGATAAAACTCAGTTTTTTTTTCCTGTTCTTTCTTTCTTTCTTTCTTTCTTTCTTTCTTTCTTTCTTTCTCTTCTTCTGCTTCTGCGGCTGCTGCTGCTGCTGCTGCTGCTGCTCCTCCTCCTCCTCCTCCTCCGTGTCCTCCTCCTCTTTCATATTTAGGACAGAATCTACAGAGTCTACAGGCTTCTCACTACTTAGAACAGATTCATAGTGATTCTCCTGTTCTTGGTCTCCCAAGTGCTGGGATTACAGGCGTGCACCACCATGCCCACTCTCCGCGCTTCCCGGGGGCGGGGCAGGCACGATATCTGCCTAAGCAGGCTCTTTAGTCCGCTGAGCTATCAGGCCAGCCCTGCTTCTGCATTCTAACATCACCATCTGAGAAGCATTCACCATTGAGTGTAGTGTTTCCACACAGTTCCTTCTGTTGTAGTCTTTCAAATTTTAGTCAAACTCTCATTTTCAAATCTGCTGAAGTCAGCTCCTTTTTTCTCTACACCTTCAAGAGGATTATGTCCTACAGTTAAACTGGTCACCATCACAGCCTTCCATCCCGACTCTAAGACATCGCGGCTGATTTTTAGATTTTGCATATATTGAGGTTCATTCTTCATAATGTACAGTTCTGTGGGCTTGATGGGGTCAAGTATGTATCTACCACCCGGCATGGTGCAGAACATTTACCGCTCCTTTAAAAATTCCTCTGGGTGCCAGACATAGTAGGGTCAGGCCTGCAAGTGCAGCTACAGAGGTTGAGCAAGAAGATCCCAAGTTTGAGCCTAATCTGGGCAACTTAAATCCTGCTTCAAAATAAAACGGGATGAGGATGTAGCTCAGTGGTAGAACATTTAGTGAATTCCATTGTCAGTAGTAAAAAATAACATTCTCCCGGGGACCAAAAGAATATATTGACATTTCTTTGATGAAGTTTTGCTGCAGAGGGGAGCAAAGTAAACACGCAACAGCATAGTGGTGGAGGAAATAGGAGTTTAACATGAAGAGAAATAAATACAGCAGCTGAGTGCTGCACGGTTAGAAGCTAGCAACAGGCTGGCTGAGGACGCGGCCACTAGAGCAGTGGCTGGAATCACAGGCGGCTTCGCCGGTTTGGGGAGTGCACGCGGTGGGCCCTCTGCGTGGGGTTTAGGACATAATCTTCACCTCTTTCAAGTTCTGAGCTATATCTGCTGCTGACAACAGGTATGGGGGACGTGCAGGAGATCGCCGGGGCGTGGCCACAGGGTTGTGGGCGGGACTACAATGTGCGGGGAGTGGTCTGCCTGGCAAGGAGGGCCTAAGCGAGCTCACAGCCAATCAGGAACCTACTTCCGGCCCTATCCTGAAACTCGCCCCTCCGCGGGCCTCTTTCTTCAATCTCTTGTTTCCCTCCGGAGACTTGGTAAGTGGTACAGATTTCCATTTCCGGCGGTCTCCACGCGGACTAGAACTGTGTCAGTCAAGTAACTGTCGCGGGGCGGCTGAGACGACGGCAGTGTTCCCGGTGGCCTGGGCAGGTCGTGAGTCTGCGCGTGCCGCGTTCTCAGTCCCAGATCCCGTGTCCGGAGATCCTCTGTCAGGCAGAGTTCCCAACAGGGTGGGGAGTGGCGAAGATGTTGATATGGAGTTGGCCAGATGGCTTTCGCTCCGTGCCCTGGGGCGGTGGCGTCCTCTGCTCGAGAGAGCAGGTAGAGGCTGGGCGGTCTGTAACATGCTTCAGACTTTTCACTTAAATTTTAATTGACGTTAGGGAACCACTTCATAGACCTGAACGGTCCACTATTGTGGCCACTAGCAATTGTCGCTATTTAAATTTAAGATTAATTAAAATGAAAAGTTTATTTTTAGTTTCCTTAGGTGTATTTGATCGTCTCGGTAACCGCATGTGACTAATAGCTACTATACTTACAAGCACAGGTAGAGACTATTCCAACATCACAGACCCAAGTCTTGATGATTTTGACAATTAAGATGAACAGAGAGTAACTGAAGTGTAAAAGAGCCTGAGCACAGAGAACTCGTGTACCTGTGTATGATACAACAGGGACAAGTGAAATTGAGCATAGTATTAAGTAGTTTCTATGGTTGGGTCAACGGATAAATCACCTCTAAGTGAAGAAACAAATAAAATGTACTGCTTTTTCTGGTGTTGCCCATATTTGTCAAATACTTTCCTCACTTTCCTATCTCTTTCCAGGTAAGTTCAGGTTACTTGTGAGTTAACAAGTAGCCACTATGGAGAGTAAAGATCAGAAGAAACACAGAAAGAAACACAGTGGGCCCAAAGCTGAGAAAAAAAAGAAACGGCATCTGCGGGATCTTCAGCTTGGAGATGAAGAAGATGCCCGAAAGAGAAACCCGAAAGCTTTTGCAGTGCAGTCTGCTGTGCGTATGGCACGATCCTTTCACAGGTACGTCTGGCTGAGATCTGGTGGCTCCTCATTTATTCTTCAAGCGGTAGGAATCTCACAGATGACATCTGGCTTCAGAGACTAATCCAGTTCTCAGGACATGTACATGCCATTTGGCTTTTACCAAAGTAGGAGAAGTCTTTTCCATAGATGCTGCTGCTTGCCTTGTTGCATCTCCTGACAGATTGGCACTTATTTTGCCAATGTAAAAAGAATGTATAGAATTTATGGAATTTGTTTTTAAACTTCAATCTCTGTGGTGACGTGTGCTTTTAAAAAAAAATCATACAATTTTAGTTGTAGTTTGAAATACTAAGATTATAATTTATATTAATAAATGTACCACTTTATTTAGGGAGTCCTTGCTATATATCCAGCAATGTAGTTTAAATGTTATTGAATTAAATTCTTCCAACAACCTTAAGAGAATAGGAATTAATTTATTTATTTACTTTGAGGTAGGATCTTGCTATGTAGTTCAGGCTGGCCTTGATCTCACTAGGTAGTCCAGGCTGTCCTCTTACCTCTTCTGAAATTATAGGTGCTGGTACACCACCACACCGGGCAAGAATTATTCGTGCCCTCATGTTATGGGTGAGAAATCTAAGGCTCTCAGTTGTCCCCAGTCATATAACAAGTATAAGTAGAAAGGCCAAATTTACATCCAAAGCCTGTGCTTTGCTTTGCTATGATACACTGCCTCAGTTTTTGCTTCTGTTCTTTTAAACTGTTAAAATCAACTCACAGAACAATCAAATTTAGGATATGTTGAATTTCCAACTCTATATACTTTTATCCTTTTGTATCTTTATTGAAGAGCTGTTGTTTGGATTGGGGTCAAAGCTTAATAAGTTCATTGTGTTCATGCATTACTTGTTCTTTATAAAATGTGCTTGTAAGTTTGAGGCTTATTTCTTATGCAAAAGAATATAGTGACCCCCCCCCTTTTTTTTTCAAACAAATAGGACTCAGGATTTAAAGACAAAAAAGCATCACATTCCAGTGGTTGACCGAACCCCACTAGAGCCCCCACCAATAGTGATTGTGGTAATGGGGCCTCCAAAAGTTGGGAAGAGTACTTTAATACAGTGCCTCATTCGGAACTTTACCCGGCAGAAGTTGACTGAGATCAGAGGCCCTGTGACAATCGTCTCAGGTAGGGATTGCTGCCTCAAAAGTGATGTGGCAGGTGTTACTTTAGGCTCATGGATGCCTTTGTTATTTTCATGAGTAGAAAATGTTAAAATAATATTGTCACATCATGTTATCTCTCTTCTGCTTCTCCTGCACTGACTAGCCTCAGAAAGGGCTAGGTTCCTAGGAACAGTGATGTGAATATGTACCTTACTGTGGCTGCTCCATTGGCTTAGCCAGGGGTGCTCCTTGGAAAGACTCAGCAGGCCAGGTTTGGAGAGCACATCCATTTAATAGCAAGGGTGCACACCATGCACAGTTGTTTGCCATCTCAAAGCCACATTGTTGTGGAGATGACGGGATACTTTCTTTTACTTTGAGAATTTGTCTGCTTTAGGTAGTGGTGGTCTTTAAAAGTTTGAGGGAAAACTCAAACAATTAACCAAAATGGCAATGGTGAAATCTGAAATGTATTCTCATAACGATAGTGTAGTCAGATAAAAGCTTTTTGGTTTTTTTGAAAGTAGTGGGGATTAAATCCAAAGTCTTACATATGCTAGGTGTTTTCTTGCCAAGCTACATTCCCAACATTTTTACTTAAGATAAGGTCTTATTAAGTTGCCCAGGCTGTGTCTACCTTGTGATCCTGCTTCAGCCTCCTGCATATATGGAATCAATCACAGCTGTGTAGTAATATATATATTTATATATATATATCTCATAAGGCATCTTTAGCTTCTTGACCATTTTCTTTTTGCTTTAACTTAGACATAACTATGCTTCCATGAGCATCTTGTGTTGTGTTTGAGCATATTTTTAGTTATAATAAAAAATTTGATAAAGGCAGTATCATAGTTGTGAATTCTGTCATCAGGATTTTACCTAGGTAAACACTTCCATTTACTTGGGTACACTTGGTATTACTTTAGGATTAAAGAGAATATAGCAAGAAAACCAACATGCAATTTATTTTAATTTTTTTTTTTTTTGTCTTTTTGAGACAGGGTCTCACTATGCAGTTCAGACTTGAGCTCACTTTTGTAGCCCAGGCTGATCCTCCTGGCTTAGCCTCCCAAGTGCTGGAATTACAGGCGTACACCACTACGCCCAGCTCATGAAATTTATTTTAGTAGTTTTCTCCTATCAAAGAATGTTTCATGTACTCCCATAAATTTATACAGCATTTCTTGGATACAGTTTAAAAAATGATAAAATTAACAAATAGAGTCTTTTTAGCATTGTTTTGAAAGTAAAGTTTTTGTCTTTGTACTTACAGGCAAAAAGCGCAGACTCACGTTCATTGAATGTGGGTGTGACATTAACATGATGATTGATCTGGCTAAAGTTGCAGATCTGGTAAGTCAAAGGGCAGCCTGGGTTTCTGATGAGACCTACAGTAGTGTGATGGATTACTCATCTGATGCTGAAGGAAAATAATATGTAGTCATTGAATTGAATCCCACTATTATGAGTTACATAGCACATGTATGGTAAATGTGGTCTTGATTGTATTTCAGAAGTGGTAGTGATCATTATTTCTGATAATTCCATTATCATTGTTAAACTTGTATGGTAGGATGATTAATATCTTGGGTTATTTGTTAGTTTTTATTTTGTTTTCCTTTTCAGCTGCTTCTAGTGAGCTGTTTGGTTATGAAGAGCTATCAATTTTGTCCTTTGGTCCAGGAAGACACTTAAAACATGAAATAAGCCCTGCCCCTGAGGTTGACCCAGTTGGGTGTGGTGATACATGCCTGTAATCCCAGTGCTGGGGAGGCTAAAAGCAGGAGGATCACTATGAGTCCTGGCTGCCTCGTGATACCCTGTACAAAAAAACAAAACAAAACAAAACAAAAAAGAAATAATGTAGATTTTTAAAGCTGTGACATTTTAAATTTTTCTTCTTCTTCGCCTCCGCCTCTGCCTTCTCCTTCTTCTTCTTCTTTTTGAAATAGGATTTTGCTCTGCAGTTCAGGCTGGCCTTGAGCTCACTTTTGTAGCCCAGGCTGGTTTTGAACTCACATCGATACTCCTGCCTCAGCCTCCCAAGCATTGGGGCTACAGGCATGTGCCACCATGCCCAGCTCTAAAGCTGTGACATTTTAATGACAGAAAACTAAATGCTATTCAATTTATTTTGTTTTATTTGGTTATTTTCTTGTCTTGAGACAGTTTCCCTACATAGTTTGGGCTGGCCTTGGATTTACTATGTAGTCCAGGCTGGTCTCAAATATATATGGTGATCCTCCTGTCTTGGTCTTCCAAGTGCTGGATTACAAGCATGTACCACCATGCTTTGTCACCATTCAGATTTTCAACATGTAACACACTCATTAGTAAAAATAAATGTTATTGTCAAAATGGCATACTTTATTTTTTAATTTTTTTGGTTTCTGTAAAAATTTATTTGACCAAAATGTAGAAAAAGTGATACTATTACATACGATACAGTTGCAAGAATCTAAAAAGTGTGGATTTTGTTCAGTTGCACAATTCACAAGCATATATCCTGGTAGTATGATGCTTAATACATAGGAGTGAGGGGCAGGGGACTCAGACAAGGTAGAAGCGTAACCTGGCACTTAAGAAATGACAAATAGTAATAATTTCTTAATTTAGAAAACAGAGGTTCCTTTTAGAAAACATAAGAGAGATTTCTCTTATGTAAATATTTTAAAGATGTAAGTAGTAAACACATAAGCTTGGAGAATATTCCAGCTGTATTGGGGGGTTTTTTCTCTTTCCTTGCTCAGCCCTGTCTCTTGGTTCTCATAAGAGCCCTATCCCAGGTCCATGTAAACATACATGTAACCTTGTACACACACAAGTGTGAGTTGATTAGACATTCTTTTGTGCTTTTTTTTCTTCATGTACTATTTCTTGGACCTCCTTAATGAGTAAAGTTTTATAGCTCAACCTCATTTTTAATAATAGCACTTCTTTCTGTAGTTATGATGTTTTATGTTGAATGCTGTGTTCTGGGTTGTCCTCATGCCTTACAAGTCATGGCAAAGGCATATGGGACATACGAATTAGGGTATGTACTGAAGGGGTAGAGTGTGTGGTTAGTAAGGATGACAGCTGAAGAACATTTGATGCCTGTTCCTGATGTGGTAGCAGCTGCTTGCTGCTCCTTGCTGCTCTGGTGTCAATTGACTCGCCTCGTGTTCAGGTTGCTGAAGAACTTTGCAGATTGCATGGCCTCTGGTCTGCAGCAGCACCTGTGTCTCCCAGCACACACAGGCACCTACATATATGTGTTTATGGCTCAGCATCAGGAGCACTCCCTCATTTAGTCAAAGATAGATGTTTTTGATTATTTAAGTTAGCTACAGAAAGATGAGAACAGAAATGTCTTTAATAGCTAAAACTAAAAATCTCTTAACAGTTGTGAATTAATTACATATTTGAAGAGTTTTAAGTTTTAATAATTTGCTTTGTCTCCTATTTTTTTTATAGATCATCACTCATGATTATGCTGGTTTTTTTCTTTTTTTGTGGGGGTGGGGGACCAGGGTTTGAACTCATGACTTTGCACTTGCCAGGCAAGCACTTGTGCTGTGGAGCTATCTCCCTGGTCCCGATTACGCTGTTTTGACAAGTTCTTAAACAGCCTTAAAAAAATAATTTGCAATTGAGTGTGGTGCCACATACCTGTGATCCCAGTAGTCTGAGAGACTAAGGCAGTAAGATGGCAAATTTTAGCCCAGCTTTGGCAACTTGGTGACACCCTGTCTCAAAATTAAAAAATAAGAGGCGGGTGGGGTGGTGCACACCTGTAATCCCAGCGCTCGGGAGGCTGAGGCAGGAGGATCAGTGTGAGTTTGAGACCAGCCTGGGCTACAAAAGTGAGCTCAAAGCCAGCCTGAACTGCATAGTGAGACCCTGTCTCAAAAAGACATAAATAAATAAATAAATAAATAAATAAATAAATAAATAAATAAATAAAAATAAAATGGGCTGGAGAACATAGCTTAATGCAGAGATCCTGGGTTCAGTCCTGAGTGTGTGTGTGGGGGGGGGGTGTGCAAGTAATTGTATGATACCATTTAACATATGATAACTTTTCTCCTACGTACTTCCTAGAAAAAGAAAGATTAGTCTTATTAAAAAATGCTTTTAGTAGTTTGTTATTGATTATTCCCTATCTTTTGGATGTCCAAAATCTACTTGGTTTCCTTGCTAGGCACCTGTTACTCAACTTAAAAATACAATAACAAAAGCTTCATTTATCAAAGTCAGGATTTCTCTCCAGGGGTCATATTTATCCCAGCCTTCTCTGAGTTCTTATACACACAAATTCTTGGATGGAAGTTGATGTTCCAGTGGTCATCTTGATCTGGTGAGAGGGCAGTGGTTTCTACCCAGCTGTACCTTTCTAGGAAGGGGTCAGAGAGTAAACATCTTGGGCTTCGTGTGCCCCGTAGTTTCTGTTGCTGCTGTTCAGCCCCACAGTGGTAGTGCAGAAGCAACTGTAGACAGAAGGAAATCAGTGTAGCTGTGCTCCAACAAAACTAGTTGCAGAAAGAGATGGCTGGACTTATCCTGGCATTGCTTTGCTGACTCCTGGTCTACATGGCCCTTTTTGGGAATTTCCTTGAGAACTTGTGTATTGTATTTTCAGGTGCTGATGCTTATAGATGCCAGCTTTGGGTTTGAAATGGAAACATTTGAATTTCTAAACATCTGTCAAGTACATGGCTTTCCTAAAATTATGGGAATTCTCACCCATTTGGACTCCTTCAAGCATAATAAGCAACTGAAGAAGACAAAGAAACGATTGAAACACAGGTTCTGGACGGAAGTCTATCCGGTAGGAAGATAAATCATTACTGACTACTAAGATAATCCTCTCAAACTAGAATGAAGAAAAGCTAACATGTGTCTCTGAGATTCATTTCCCAAGTCTCCTGTATGTATCTGTTCCTGGCCCTGGAGTATTTTTCTCATGAGTCTCGATTTTGTGTCTCTTGGGATACATCAGTTGTCTTCACCAGCAGGCAGTGTCTGGTTGTGTCTTTAGGCCATGAATGAAAAGAGAAAAGAGTCAGGAGGTGCCTCTTTTCTCCTTTTTATACCACCTTGACAGCTTTGGTCATAGAAGCCTTTCCTACTTTGGAGCATCATTGCCCCCTCCTTGCCAAGTTTGGACAGATGCCACTGACTGACTGGACAGTGGTCAGCTCCCCAGGAGACAAGTCCTGGAGAAGCACCAGCTCTAGAGCACCAGGATAAGGGCTTTGCTGGAAATTTTTCCCTCTCAGAGTTGCTTTTTATTTAGGCTGTTACTTTGGTATTGTATTTGTAGGAATGTCACCGAAATTAAATTTTTATTTATTATTATTATTTTTGGTGTTAGGGTGCCAAGCTCTTCTACCTGTCTGGAATGGTACATGGAGAATATCAGAACCAAGAGATTCACAACCTGGGCCGTTTTATCACAGTCATGAAGTTTAGGCCTCTCACATGGCAAACTTCTCACCCTTATATCCTGGTAGACAGGTAAAAATGGATATAACCTTTTCCTTCCTGGCTGAATGTCAAAGCTAAAAAGGTTAGAAGAACAAAAAGAGCTTATTTTGGATCATTAATGAAGATGTTGTGCTTTTGGGAATGAAGAAAACATGTGATATTTAGAATTGGAAGATTTGAAGCTCTGAAAACTGTAGGTATGGACTCTGCTATCTTTTAGATTTGGTTTCCCAAGATGCAGTCCTCAGGTCCAGGTGCTTCAGCCACTCAGAGCTTCTACACTATGCTTGCTTTTCACTTTTTGGAATCCCTTCCTCTTGCTGGAGTCCAGCCAAAGTAGGATGTCAGGTTCCAGGTTAACTCACTGCTCTTCCCTTACTCCAGGTGGATATCATCTCCCTCTCTAGTGGATGCATGATGCATTTGTTCCCTCTCTGGTAGATGGTAAATGGTGCCTACTTCCTATATTCTACCATTTTCTAAACATCATCTGTAATAAACAAGAAATTGATGGGTCATTAACAAACATAAGCAGATTAGAGAACTGTTGGAATCTGTTTCTTTCATGTGATTTTTATTTTTGTAGGATGGAAGACTTGACAAATCCAGAGGATATCCGGACAAACATCAAGTGTGACCGAAAAGTGTCTCTTTATGGTTATCTACGAGGAGCACACTTGAAAAATAAAAGCCAAGTTCACATGCCAGGTATCCCCTTTAAGAATAATATATTTGTAGAACATTGGAAATGGCTTCATTTCTTGAGAAAACTCAAAAATGACCAAATGCCTTACTGGAGGGTTTTGTTCATTTATTTGTTTTTGTTTTTTGTACTGAGAACTGAGCCCAGGACCTGTACACTGAACTGTATGTCTCTTCCTTTTTGGGGGGTGGGGTGGGGCAGAATCTCACTAAGCTGTTAAGTTGCCCAGGGTGGGCTCCACCATGCCTAGCTCACTAGTGGTTTTAAAAGTTAAGCTGAGAATGACAGCACACACCTTTAATCCCAACCATAGGAGGCTCTAAGGCAGGAAGATTGAAAATTCTGCTCCTGCCTGGGCAGCTTATTGAGATTCTATTGCAAAATTTAAAATGGGCTAGATATGTAGTTCAGGGATGGAACATCCCTAGATGTTTGTTGATCCCCAGTACAACTTCCCTCCCAATAAACAAAACCAAAAACCCTACTTAAGTGTTGTAAGGCAAAGGTGCTAAGTAGGTGGTATCCTAAGTAGATGGGGTCATGGCTAGAGAAGCACGACGCAGTCCAATGGTGAATGGTGCCTTTTTTACACTTTGGTTTCAGGCTTTGGCATATGGGGTGCTTTGCAGCTCTAGGTACTTGTTGGGTTGCTGTCAGCTAAAATCCCCTTTTTAGGTGTTGGAGATTTTGCTGTGAGTGATGTCAGTTTCCTGCCAGACCCATGTGCTCTTCCTGAACAGCAAAAGAAACGCTGTTTAAATGAGAAAGAAAAGCTGGTTTACGCACCTCTCTCTGGAGTTGGGGGTGTGCTGTATGACAAAGATGCTGTCTATGTCGACCTTGGTGGCAGCCATGGCTTTCAGGCAATGGTAAGAAGGAGGCTTCTCTGAACTCCCCTTGTCTTTCCAGTCTGTGTATCCAGTAATACATTATTTATTGGAGCCTTTTCTCCTCATCCATCTTTATGCTGAGGCCCAAATACATATTTTATGGGCATAGAATATCTGAGTATCTCTTTGTATCGACCAGAAACAAAGCCTCCTGCCCTCCTGTCCCCTATATCTGACCCATAGCGCTCAGCACAGGCACCTTGGCAGGGTGGCATCTTGTGGCCCATCTTTTCCATACAGACCTGCCTAATTTCCAGCTTTCATTGGTCTTTTTCTCAGCCTGTTTTCTTAATCGGAGTAATCTTGTTTCTGTTTTTTAAAATGGACTCCAGGTTTCTTATTTTTTGAAATGAGATTATTATTGAGTTAAAATAATGTTTTTGAAAGTATTGGATCTTGTGGCTTTTCAAAGTATTTTATGATACCCTAAGGATGTTGAAAAAGCATTAAAGAAGATGGGCATCAATTTCTTTCCTTTTTTGTTATGTATGTAGTATTGGGTCCACAGGATCTCACTGCACAGATCAGACTTGTAGTGATTCTTCTGTTTTCAGCCTCCCAAACGCTGGGATTACAGGCACATGCCACCATGCCCAGTCTCAATCACCATCTCATTGTGCTCCAGGTGTGGGGCCAGCATGGCATGCCAGGGATCGGACCCTAGTTTCTGCATCTACCTAAGTAGGCACTTTAATCTACTAAGCTGTCTGGCTGGCCCCCAATCAATTTCAAATTTTGTTGTAAGGATTCTTTTTAAAGACATGAGAAAGATTTTCAGGAACTGTGTTTAGCACTGTAATTTGCAGTGTTAATTGGAATCAGTGTCTCCGGAATCCTTCTGCACTCTCTTTACTTGCCTTCCTTGGTTTGACAGGAGGCAGCAGGGCCTACCCAGGAGCTGGTCCAGAGTCTCATTGCCACCCACTCCACTATTGATGCCAAGATGGCTTCAAGCAAAGTGACACTTTTTTCTGATTCCAAACCTTTGGGGTCAGAGGATATAGATAACCAAGGGTAAGTGTAACTTTTTCCCTGTTTTTAGGAAATACTGCATTATAGGGGATCCTAGCACCTATCATTCTGTTGTTGCAGTACGCAAGGTTGCTGTTTTCCATTGTGTGTACATGTGTTTCTCGAAGTTTGTTTGATTTTTTTCATAGGTAGCTTGTACTTTCTTAAGAGACAGAGGCTGCTTAGCTTTCTCTTTGTGTCCCACATCCTAGAGCAGAGTCTGGCACTGGCCAGAGTTACACACTTTGTGTGGAAGGTTTCTTGGATTGGATTGTGTCTCGGGTAGTGTTCACTAATGTACAGCTTATGTGAATTTTTTACTCTGGGTTAGGAATTTGTGAACATAAGTGCTGTGTGTATTGATTTGTGCCCCCTACTCAGTCTAGTATGTAATTTGTTCTAGTGTGTCTAAATATTTAGTATTGCACCTGACACATAAAAAAGTGTTTACTGAAAGTTGTTATTGCTCTAATCCATGTTGTAATTAGCTGCTTTCATTTTTGTGTGTTAATCTTTCATATTTATTAGTGTAGACATGCCTTTCTGGTTGTACAATGCATTTATTTATATGTATTTTTAGTATCCTGAGCATTTCTTTTTGTTTTGTGGCACTGAGGATTGAACCTGAGAACCTCTGCATTGAGTTACACTCCTGGGTTGGTTTTTTTGTGGCTGGCTGTCTCAGGCTTCCTTAATAGTGAGGGTGGGGATTGAACTGCCATCCCCTGTTCCTGACAGGAATTCCTGCACAGGTGCTTTAACCACTGAGCTAACCCAAACACCCCCCAATTTTTTTTTTTTTTTTTTAAATCTTAATTTTTTTTGAGACAAAATCTTGCCAGGTTACCCAGGCTGGGTTCAAATTTGTGATCCTCCTGCTTCAGCCTCCCTAAGTACTGGGATTACAAGCATGTGCTGCCATAGGTGTCAGCATTTCCCTTTTGTGCAGTCTTATGGTTATTATTTTATCATCATTGGTATGTTCTGACTTACTCTCCAAAGGTGCTATTTTAGTTTTTTTACTGTTTATGTTTTCCCAATTTTATGTGTAGCACTATGTTAAGTAGCTTCATGCAGTTTTTATTTCATCCTATAGCTTTAGAACCTTAATTATTCTACAGTTATGCATGGTGACAGAAAATGACAAGTTACCTTAGTCACTTTCTGCACCATTGGAACAGAATACCTGACCGTTGAACTTGAAGGGGAAAGGTTTAATTTGAGAGAGAGTGCAGAAGTTTCCATCCATGCTTGGCAGGCCAAACAAGTGGGACAGTAGAAGGCCCTGGGTGGGGAAAAGTTACCTGTGAAGGGAGCTTGGAGGGTGATAGACCCTTTCAGGTCCTGTCCCTGTCACTGGACCCCACCTAACAGCAGATCAGCTGTGAGACCCTGGGGTCCTTAGGGGATATCTAGATCTGAACCACATGACCAGTTTTCTTGTTGGTTGATGCTTTGATATCTGTCAGCTGATTTTCTTTAGTGAAGAGCTGTCACTTCCTCTGTTCTAGAGTGGCTGTTAACTAATGAGCTTTTGTTTTATTCCATGTGTTATTACCTTATTGCTGCCATTACTCTTATGCCTACATTGTCTATGACTTGACGACAGGAGGGCTCAGTCAGTTTCCTGTGTCCTGTTGAGTATCTCCATTGGTCTCTGAGTACTTGTCTTCTACACCACAGGATGGCCTAGTTTACTTTGTCCTGTTCCTGCTGTGGGGCTGGAGCCAGCCTTTCCAGCTTGGAAATCTGTTTTTCAAAAGATTTATTAAACACTCTTCTTTTTTGAACAATTCTCCTAAAATTAGGTGGGTTTTTTTCACTTTGTTTTTTGAAAACATATCTATTCTTCCTGTCAATGTACAAGTGCCTTGCTAGGGAACTGGCATGAGTTTGCTTGTTTTTTGGTTTTTTTGTTTTTTAAATTTAATAGCTATGTATTCTTTTACTCAAACCTCTATAGTCAAAAATATATGAGCCCTTTGTTTTTTGTCTTTTTGAGACAGGGTCTCACTATGTAGTTCAGGCTGGCCGTGAGCTCACTTTTGTAGCCCAGACTGGTCTTGAACTCACACCCATCCTCCTGCCTCAGCCTCCCAAGGTGCTAGGATGTGCGCCCATCTGCCTTTGTTCATTTTGATAAAAGCTCAGGTCTCAAAAGTTTCATGTGTTAATAAATGTTTTCTGAATATCAACTGACACTTTTGAAGCCCCTATAGAAAGAAAAATCAGTACCTGAAAAATACTAATTATATTTTGCAGCTAAATTCTTTTTTCTTTTTTTATATATTTGTACAGGGTTTCACTATCCAGCTCAGACTGTGTAGTGACCCTCCTGTTTTCAGCCTCCTCAGCACTGAGGATGAAGTGAGCCACCACACCAGTGACAGGGCTGGCACAGCATGTGGTGACAGGGATCAAACACTGCACCTGCCAAAGCAGATACTTAGACCATTATCTCACCACCTGATCCTTTACTTAAGTCCATAAACCCAGAATTTGGTACAGGAATCTGAACCAGGATAAGAACATGAAGATTAAAAACCAAGAACCCAGGACCCATACTTTCTCCCTATGTAGCTATAGGGTTCAAGGTATTACCAGGTATTTACTGAATGACTACTCCACAAGCTTCCCACACTAGCATTTATTACACTTAGAAACCTTAGATTTACCCGATATTTCTTCAGTATCCATGAGCTTTAAAACATAGTCTGAAAATCACTGTTACTGTGCATCAAATATGCAATTTCATGGAATCAAATCAAGAGTTTGAACACTTTCAGAAGAATCAGTTGTACAAATGGGAATTCTGAGTTTGAGAAAAGCTCTAACCTGTTCTATATATAATCTTAACACAAGGTTATTTGATTTTAAGATTGTATTTGCTGAACTCCAAGAAACCCAGCCACTTCAAACCAGCAGAGTATTGCAGTACCCCAATACAGCTGTACGTCTCATTACATGGGCCACACAGATTTACAGGGCTAGTTTTAGTATTTCTCTTTTAAAGAATTTTTTTATACCTATTATATCACATAGCATGTTTTAAACACTGACGTATAGCTTCCTAATAAGATAAAGCAAAGACAAAAAAAAGCTTATCTTTCACTAGAAACAAAGATACACCGTCACTTATAGTCTTTGAGCATTATTGCACTTTTAACTTCCATTTGACAAAATACTCATGAATCAGTAGACTACTTAACAGATAATACCTTTAAGCAGATGAACTGTCCTAAATTGTTTATTGGGTTATGAATTTTACAAACATCTCTTATATTATTAGCGGTAATGATGGAGCTGGAGAGTGTTGTGCCTTTTCCAAGCCGCACGGCCAGAACCACCAACAGTGTGGTGGAACTTGTGGCCATGACTTTTGCGGCCTGTAGATGTCAGCCCTCTCATCTCCTTGTGTTTATGGACTGGTTTGGGTGTCAGGACTTCTCCTAATGGCTTTGTGGAATGGATCAGTAAGGATAACCTCACAGAATTTGTATGTGGAATCTTCACCAACCCAGTAAGAATTTAGAACTCTCAGAGCCCCAGAGTAGCAGACCAACTCACTCCTCAGCAACAGACAGGAGGCTTCATGCAGACTTCAGCTGGTTAACACCATGGCAAACAGGCTTGTTGTAAGTCGCTCCCTTAGGAATTGGACGTTTGCAGGCACCACGGTGCATGCGAGTCCTGTATATCCCATACCCTTGCTTGGCTTTGTATCCCGTCTTCCAGCTTTGTCTAGAGCAAGGAGCCCTGTGGTGCACTGAGGTACTGCCAGCAGTGGACCTGCAGAATGCTCATCACATCAGACTACTTCTTTCTCTACAGCTCCTAGGTGTACTTGTACACAGCCATCTTGGCTTACCTAATGGCTGATGCCAGATGAAAAGTTGCTTGTTAACTGCTGGTGTTTATCAAATCATTTTCCTGTGCAGTGTCACCTTAAATTGTCCCTTGACATTTCTGTTCCTTTGTATTTTTGTCATCTTTGTCATCTGGATTAGCCAGCTACTGGGTGTACATCCTAAAAATTATTTTAAATTTATGTGATAATGCAGGCTGTGGATGCCAAAAGAGGAAAAGCAGCTGGATGTGAGCAGTGGTCGAGTGCGCCGCAGAGCTGTGTTTAGAGATGAAGAAGGCGAATCTGGAGGCAGCGATGAAGAGGAGGATGAAGACAGTGATGGCCTGGAAGGTGGCACTAGTGATGATGAGACAGAAGAACAACAAGGTCCTGAAGGCACTGAGCATGAGTATGCAGAGAGCAAGAATGTCAAGCGACTGAAACTAGAGACAGATGAGGACAGTGAGGTGGATTTGCCAGCATTTGCTGACAGTGATGATGACCTTGAGAGGAGCTCAGAGGATGGAGGAGCAGAGGAGGAAGCCAATGAAAGCAGTGAGGATGATGACTTTGGTGGAGAGGAAGACATTCTAGAATTGAAGGCTGATAGAGAAGGTGGCAAAGGAAGACTGTTGCCAGCTAGCCTTCAGAGTGGCCACCAGAGCCTGGGGAAGTCTTTACCAATGAGAAAAGCAGTGTTGGCCACTGCTGACTCTGGCCACTGCACAGCGGAGGAGGCCTTTGCATCTGGAGAAAGCTCCTCACCTAGCTCAGAGGAGGAGGATGCAGGAGATGGAGATACTGTCAAAGAGAAGCACACATGCCTTTCTAGAAGGCATCATGGTCAGATATCAGGGTTGAAGAACTCTATTGATGAGACCAGTGATATTGAAGATTTACTCAAAGAGGAAGAAGATTATAAGGAAGAAAATAACTGTTCCACAGAAACATCAGGTAACTCCAAGTATGCTTAAGGTTAATTGACTGCTCTAGAGACTTTGCACTGGAAGTGTTGCTGTCAATTCAGTGCCCACATACTGTGGGGTCTGCTGTTGGAGACTTCGTTGATCATTCAGATGCTATACTATGAATATGAAGCAGAGAGGCAAGTAGGTATAACTGGCTCTGGTGTTGTGTTCCAGGGGCTCTCAAGTGGAAGGAAGACCTCTCGAGGAAGGCAGCAGAGGCCTTTCTGCGGCAGCAGCAAGCAGCACCAAACCTCCGAAAGCTTATTTATGGGACAGGTAAAGAGCTCTTGGCTTAGAGCTAGAAATGTTCAGTGTTTTAATTTCTATTTATTTAGGTACTGGGTCTTGAACTTGGGACTTTGTACCTGCAGGCACTTATGTCACTGAGCTATTTCCCGGGCCCTGCTCTGGGCTTTTAGACTGTGTTCTAAAAAACAGATAAGGGAGTTGGTTGGGAAATTGGGGCATTGCTTTGACATCTGTAATTCTTGACTTTCACATTTTACATTTAGCAGATGTTTTTAATCAGCTCATGAGGGCCGTAGAAATAGATTTATGGATTTGCCATAACATTCTTGATGAGGATACTGTGCATTATGTCATTTCATATTCCATTTAAAAGTCTTACATGAAAAATTTTGTAACATTTAATGCCAGGAAAATATTTCTACCCATTAAAAACCTTTATTTATTTATTTTTTTAAATGAGAATGCTGTTTATTATAGTCTCTTTCCCCTTTGCCTTGTTCTCTGATTTTACTGCCTCTCAGGCTTATCTGTATGTTCCTTTTGGAATAATGGGTATAAAGTGGTGAGTTTTAATCTGCTCTTCAGTTACCATGTGACTAAGCACTTTGGGACAGAAGCATCAAATGGGAGGCTTAGTATGTGCCAGTTCTCACTGAAGATTTGCTAAGAGACTTTAATAATTAAGGACTTAGCACTCTGCACAAAAACACTATAGTAATTTAAAACTCTACATTTTAATGGTTACACTCTGCCCCAACTCTTGGTCTGTTTCTGCTGGTATCTCCAGCATCTCTGTCTGTGACTGAGGCGTTCTATGTGGCTGACTGGCTCTGGGCTGCCACTGTGCCCACCACACACAAGGCCCTGCAGTCTCCTGGGTTATAGGACCCAAGCCTTAACTGGTTGGTACTGAATCCTCCTGGACTGATCATTTTGATCTCACTTTGCCATCATGATGTTTCCTTTAGTGATAGAAGATGATGGAGATGATGACAGAGATGCCCAAGAGGAGCTGGGAGGGCTCTTCCACATCAGGCAGTCAGATGGAGGGTGCAAGCGCAAGGCTGATGCGCTGGACTGCTCCAGGTTTCCTGTGGAAGCGCCCCATGACTGGGACTTGGAGGAGGTGAGGTGGAATCATGTGTTTACCTCTGAAAGGAATGAGAGGATTGTTCTAGAATATGGTGAGCCTTTTAGAGACCAAGCCCTCAAACTGTAACCCAAAATCTACCTATCACAAAGTGCTAACACTGCAATTAAACCTGATTACTGAGGTTTTAGTTTAGCACAAACAACTGATACACTTGACTTGTTTGCCAGTGGAATCTCTTCTGAGTAGAATTGCTTCCCTGTGGGTGGTCTCTTATTTTCACGGCAGGTGATTTTTCTCAGGTATCAGAGCAGGTGTTTTGTGCATTCTGAGCAGTAACCTGTTTTGAGTTTAGTCATAGCATGTATGTATATCATGCTTGATTTCAAATGTTGCACATATGAGTTTTTGTACATTTATAACATTATGTGTTAACATATGTCTGATTACTGGGAATGGTCAGCTGCCCTGAGTTGAAATGTACAATTTCTATTCTTTGTAAGAATAGAAAGATAGCAAGTAAACAGATAGATGACACTGGCAGTGTTCTCCCATGTACCACTCTCTAGTCAAACTGGGATATACTCACTTCTTGAAATTGCCAAGGCATAATTCTGTGTTGGACCTTCTCACCCTCTGTTTTCTCTCTAGATTGTTTTTATCTGCCCAAGCCTGACTGCTTTTTATGACTTTAGGTTAGATATTTGTCAATCCTCACTGAAGCCTAGTTACTCTCATATTGCCTAATACAATTCACTATGCAGCTCTTTTTTATCTTAACAGTTTTTATTTATTTATTTATTTTTCATGCTTTGTAATCAGTATATCAAGATATTCATACTTTTTTTTTTTTTTTTTTGTCTTTTTGAGACAGGCTCTCATGCAGTTCAGGCTGGCCTGGAGCTCACTTTTGTAGCCCAGGCTGGTCTCAAACTCACACTGGTCCTCCTGCCTCAGCCTCCCAAGTGCTGGGATTACAGGCATGTGCCACCATGCCCGGCTCATACATTTTAGCAGTTGTTTAAATTCTGATACTGAGAATAAGTATGTGAACATAGGACTTTTTTAAGTACAAGTAAAGTGATTCATAATTTGCTCTACTATTACCATTAAATTACAGATACTTTGGAACATTAAGTCAAATGGGTTAAAGTAAGCCTGTAACATACCTATGGAACACCTTCTTATATTACACATGCAAATTACCTTTCCATGTAGTCTCTTAATTTCAAAGTTACCCAGCTCTGAAGTCACAACTCAAGCACTTATCATGATCCAAAGGGAAGGGAAAAACAATGGAACTAGGAGTGGTCAACAGTTTTATATATATATATATTAAAAAAGATGGCACAGCAGAAAGGACTGCAATCCTAGAAATGCAGGCCATTAGGAAGCAGCATTGTGATAAACTCCTTCTTTAGAAAAGGTACATTTCTATCACTGTTACCACAGGCTAAATTATATCTTATGCCACCGTCAAGTAATAGTTGAGACAGTAGAATGCAGAGGCATCACGAGTTCCACTTAACACAAGTAACTATGGACAGACCAACACTTACACAAACTGTTTCCTTTTTTTGAGTGTCAGTTACATACAGTTTTAATCCATAGCTTAACAATGAAGGTTCCTACACTAAAGTCAACATATATATCTAGCATTTCAGTTAAAGCCTGT
>PVJA010018204.1:23301-40466 GCA_004027025.1 Myocastor coypus | reverse complement strand
TTGATCAATCTTATATACCTATATGTATTAATCTAAACTGATCTGATGATGAAAATATGTAATATAACCATTGTTAAATTTAAACAATAAAAAAATTGGGAAAAAAGAAAAAGAAAAGCTACAGCAAAGATGAATTTTTTGGTATTCATTATTTCATGTGTATCAACCATAGCAATAAACAAAAACCCACACATTTTAATCAGATGCCCGGTGTGTCTGATTATTATTATGACAAAGTTGTCTTCTTACATTTAAAAGAGTTTATAGGATTTATTTTCAATTATTTAATTTTTTTTTGTACCAGGAATCAAATTCAGAAACTCATACTTGACAGACAGATACAGTGCCAGTGAGCTAAATTTCCATCCCAATAAAGTAAATTTTTATTAAAAAATAAAAAAATAAAAAAATAAATTGAGGTACCATTTGTATACATTCAATGCACAGAGAATGTAGTCTGAGTTACAGGGTATGCACAGTTGTGCAGCCCCCCCCCCCCACTGTCCATTTTAGAACCTTTCATCACCTGTGAAAGCAACCCAGGTCCCCAAGCTGCCACAGCAGACCTAAGCAACTACCGATCAATTTTCTGTCTCAATCAACCTCCTTGTCTGGGATATTTTATGAAAACAGAATTAATGCACCTACAATGCAGATCCTTTGGGACTGGCTTCTTTTATGCAGCATAATCATATCACTCACTAGACAGCCAAGTCTGGCCTTCAGCTTGTGGCCATCTTCCTGCCTCAGCCTCCTAAGTGTTAGGACTATAGGTGAGCATCTCCATGCCTGCCGAGATCTATCGTCTAATGCGAATAAGGACTAGCACAGTGAGGAAAGGCATCTGCCAAAGCTTGACCATCGTTTAGTGATGTCTGAATTACACTGCTGAGCTACCTAAGTCTCTAATAATTTCATGAAGTATTCATTCATGGCAGTGTTTATTATGCTCCTTGATGGACCCTAGGAGCCTTTCTGTTAAATAATCTTTTCCTGCAAGCACTCCCTGTTAACTCATGTTGAATCTCATCGGCTGAGCCCTAATACAGACTCTTGGGATTGGCATTGGAAGAAATGGTGGTTGCTTGACTGCATGGGCCTGCACTGATGCCATCATCTGAGCCAGGAGGTGCCCTTGGCTACTTGACACTCAGGGCAGGCAGGACAGTGGCCATCTGTATACTGCACACTTTTGTAAAGCTTAACATTTCTCATGTGAAGGGTCTTCCTGAACATTGATGGTGATGCAGTGGTCTCTGTCATGCATCACTACCCACAGCTCCAGAAAGATAGCTGGGGAACTGTATTCCGCTTGACCCAGGGGTATTTCTGGCAGTCTGGTTTTCTTATATTGCATATGACATACTGTTTAGATGAGGCTCACAGGTGAGGCAGCGTCTGGGAGACTGCACACACCTCCCCCAGCCCACTCCCAAACTGTGTGGCCATGCTTCTTGGCTTTGTAGTCACCTAAGGATTGCTTGGGGTCACCTGGGTTGCTCTATCCCAGCCTGTGGGTTGTAGCTGTTTGACCTAAGTGTCCGCCAGCTCAGGATATCATTTGGGGTCACGTTGCCTTTGTGGTGTTACCTGCTCCCTCTCTTGTGGCCCTGCTGTCCAGCTGCCCTGTGGGAGTCCTGCTGCCCTCCTCTTCCTGGCTTGGACATGCGTACCAGCTTTTCACTGTTTTAACTTTTTTTTTTTTTTTTTTTTTTTTTTTTTTTTTTTTTTTTTTTTTTTTTTTTTTTTTTTTTTTTTTTAGAATTTTTTTTCTTGTTTCAGAACTTTTGTTTGTTTGTTTATTTATTTTTATGGCTAGCTCAGCATGTCCTGAGGGCAGGGCTGGCGCAGCATGTGGTGCCGGGGATCAAACTGCGGTCCCTGCAGCCACCTATGCTTTCCTAAGCAGGCGCTTTAGACCACTGAGCCATCCTGCTGGGCCCCCTTTCACTGTTTTATGCCCCAAACAGTCCTGTGTGTACACGGGAGCTGACCTAGATACAAGCTCTGCTGTGCTAAAAATCGAGTGCATCCAACTTACATGTGTTCTCATGGGCCTTGGGGGGCAGATCTCTTGGCCAGTTACCAGTGAGCACTGCCCAACAAGCTGGTGGCCACTTGCTTGCTGCAGGGAGAGGACAGCAGGGCAGTTGCCCTGAGGACGATTTGTTTCACAGGAGTTGGGGGCCAGCTTTGTTCTTCCCTGAAGCAATAAGCAAAGGAAACAGGCTTACACTGCTGCATGGAGTTTGGGCTGGGAGAATTCCTTCATAGCAGGGACTGGTAAACATGGGGATGGTTTATCAGAGGAAGGCATGGGCTCTAGCAGTGATTATCTGCAGGACAGGATAGAAATGCTCACCTAGAGGCCTGCAGACCTGGGGCTGTGCCCTGCCCCATCCCCAGCCTGCACCTCTCAGGTGGTTTTCTTTTCACTGAGCAGCATTGAAACACTGAGGCTCTTTCAAGTATTTCTGTTCCTTCCAGAAGGGAAAATAAGCAAGGCAGCCTGTAGACGTGAGGATAACGCGTCCCTGGTGTGTGTCTGATGCAGCCACGTTCCCTCCCTTCCCCAGCCTGCCAGTCCCTGCTGGGGACATCTCAGGAGAGTGTGGTGCCCACAGCCCTGAGCTGCCTGTTCTATGTCTCCTTGCCAGGCCGCCTGCTGGAGAGGTGCTTGGGGCCAGGGGCTAGCAATTGGGACTGTCTTTTCTCACTCACATGCTGCCTCTGGTGACTGTGATTCTAAATTCAGGCTGCTGTGCGCAGAGCCTGGAAGCCTTAGGCAGGAACATGTTGGGAACATCCAAGAGAGGCTGAGGGTGTGTCTTGAGCATGGTGGACTTTGCCTGGCTGGGTCCTGACTTCTTGAGGGTGGCTGAGCCCCCAGATCACTTCTGGTGCTGTCCTCCCCCTCACTTTTCTGTAAAAAGGAATGAAAATCGTAAAGAAGAGATTTTGCCCATAATCTATAATGGATGGGGTCTGAGGATGAGGAATACACTTACAAAAAGTCTTTCATAACAGTGGACTGCTGTGCATTTTTTTCTGAGGATGGTAAAATGAGGAAAGGTGGTATTTTTATTTTGTTTTGTTCTTTAGGAAATTATCTAGACTTCGAAATGTTGATTCCAGTCTTCTTGCTGAATTTTGCCTCTGCCACTCTGAATTCAGATTTCACAGGTTATGCCTTTTCTCCAAAACAAAACCCAAATGCCCAATGACATAAATAAAGCTGTGGCCGGCAAACTGAAGCAGGCAGGCTGCCGAGGATTCTTCCTCCGCGCAGCTCAGTGTCAGATAGTTTTTGCAAAGATAATTTACAGCTGGGCATCTTATAGCTAGGGCTGTTGACTCAAAATCCTGCCATACAGAGGCAGCTTTTGTGCACCAATTACTTGGTCTTTCAGAACCAGGGGTCTTGTGCAGAATGAAAGGCGGCAGCTATGTCAGTCCCTTCCTCAGTGTCAGTAAGCTTAGCGTTTTGCAGACTTGGAAGAGTAAAAACACCAGTTTGCTGACTGCTACTGCCCGTGTAGACGGTACTGCATCTTCATGTAAAAGGGACTTATTAAACGAGAAGCCCTATTTCTTTTTAAATTCTTGTTTTTCACTCTTTCCATTCCCCAATCTTATCACTTTATTACATTTGGAGATTCTGTATGGAGCTCTCTTTATTTATTCAGGACAGGTATTTTTTTAAAAGCATCAATTTAAGCATTAGAGTATCAGCAGTTCTCTTCCTGGCAGGTCACTAGGTGTGTACAGCACACACGTGTGACAGTAGAAGGACACAGCAGTGCTGTGTGACTGATCTGGTTCACTAAATAGATTTTAAGTGCAGCAGTGGGTTGTCTACATAATGTGCTTAATAGAATGCAAAATGTCTTATCAGAAAATGAGAAATAGCTTCAGCCATACTTTCCACTTTAAAAGAGATTGGAACACTGGTGTAGACGCCTTTCAGTCGTCCTCATGTCCTGAAGCATCCTGCCTCCTGGTTCAAGGCTTTGGCTTCTGATCTAAGCATCTGGAGTGGCCTTGACAGCAGGTTTTGTGTCTCAGCTGAGAAGCTCCTGGGAGTCTTCTGCTCTTCTGTGTATAGGGAATCGTGCGCTTGCAGTTTCCCAGGTAAACCTGTGGTTTATGGAAAATGCAGATCTCAGCCCATGTCATTGGCCTGGAGGGAGCAGGTGGAGGAGGGCAGGTCTCACACAGATGTGCCCGGTCACCAGGCATCAGGTGTCCCCTGCAGTCCCCAGCCCCAGTGTCCATCCACAGCTCCTTTCCAATTGGAATCACTTCTGCAAGCGTTTTCATTTTGCCTTCATTGCTTGCAAAAGTGTGTATTTAGCCATCAGTTCGTTTTGTGTGGTCTGAGTTATAAAATGCCCCCGCTGGTTTTTCCATATGAAAAACATGTTTTTCATTTGTGGAAACTTATATAATTTTTTTTCCCTCCCTGGGCTTTTCTTTTGTGCTGCTTTAAATGAAAAGCAAATGTATTTCCCTCCCCTTCCCTCTCGCTTCCCCACCCCCCATCTTTGCATGTTCCAATTACAGAGTTGTGAAAATAAGTCATCTTTCGGCTTTTGTTACTTTAAAACAGCTATGGGTGATGTCAGAGTGGATGCTAAAAGCATCTCGGACGCCGGCAGAATGCGGTGCAGCTGCATCCAGGGAGCTGCTGGAAATGGGCTCAGCGCATAAAGGGTTTCCATATTCCCAGAGCGCACAACCGCTCGCGGCCTTGGCTTTGATCTCTTCAAAGGCTGCTGCCTCCTCCTAGACGAGGGACTTGGCTGCCACTGGCTCGCATTGAAAAAAGGCAGAGGTCTCTATTCAGGCAGAAATCAATCACTGTGCAGAAACAATTATGTGTAATTCAACCATCATGAAAACAGGACGAGATTACGGGTTTGTTACCTGAGTGACTGTGGGGAGGACTAGAGCAGGGGACACTGGAGCCCCGCTGACACGCTGCATCGTGGTGACAATTATAGACACGTGAATGATGTGGTGGGCGGGGGAGGCCCGATGACAAATGCCGGTCACGCTGTCCAGCAGAGCAGAAAATGAGGTTACAATTGGGAGATAATGTTTGCATATGTAGCCATATTTTAGCAAGCTGAGTAACTTCAGGGAGTAGACCCTCAAAAACTCATGTGGGTACTTGCGTGGGTCTACACTTATGCTGGCAGGAGACTTTGGCACCAGCTGCATTTTAGACAAGAAATAATTCTAGTCATTGAAAGATTGTACTGGAAGACAGAAGGTAACTTCTAACTTTGGGTTGTTAAATGTCTTAATGTGTGTATAGCCAACGCAGAAATCCAAGAACATAACTCAGTTTCTAACCTAATGTGTATGAGAGTGTCCCTAAATATTTTGAGGTACAAGAATGACATTTATTATGGGGCTGTGCGTCTGCCTCACAAAAGCATCGTGCTTTTTCATCTTGATTTAAGTCTTGTGGGGAAATGATTTTGTCACTCGTACCATCCCATCTCCCCTTCTTTTCAAGAGTTATTTTTCTAAAGCAGCCTTCTGAAATGTGTTCAAGTTTCCTTTCATTGTACATAAAAGCAAAGCTTTTTTTTTTTTTTTTTTTACATAGGAAATAACTTTTTTGCTTTAAGCTGAAGTGTACTTAATCTCAGAGCCCTGGCATGCAAAGCTGTTGAGGCATTTATTTTTATTTCTACTCGCTCTGTTGCCTGACAGAGGCATAGAAGTAACCTCCAGTCTGCTGGTGAGCCAAATCGAGGGTGGGCTGAGGGTTGGGGGACAGTCAGATGAAATCCTAGATGGCTGATTATAAAATGGTCTTGCTACCGCTCTCTGAGACCCAGGCCCTGGATTTACCTTTTATGCCCCTCCAGCAGAGACATCAGAGGCGTGAGAGCTGCTTTGAGTTGCAGAGCTTCAAACAATAAGTCAAAACAAAAAAAATCAATCCCCTCCAGTCCCCGGGTGTAGTTATCAAGAGATAAAAGAGAAAAATAAAGTTATGCCAAAGCAGATAGAGCAAAAGAGCAGCTACGCCAAGGAAGCACAGAGGACAAATGTGGAGCTGAGTGGGCCTCGCGTGAGCCGACATCAATGAAATTTTATCTTATCAGAAAGTTTTCAGGTTGCCGGTTTTGTCCCAGCTCCATCCAGTCTGCTCCAGGGCTGCCTGAAGCACTGGCTTTGGCAGAGTTGCTCCCCCCCCAACTCCCTTAAATATAACCACATAGGAATTAGATCACATTTCACCAAAGGTAGCCGACTTGCCCCAGACTTCAACAGCAATTTAGAGGTGCTGATAATCCCCTGATACTTTGAATATAAATTGAAGGGAGTGCGTGTGTGTTTCTTTTTTGATGTTTACTGAAAGCTGAGATTTACATGAAAAGTTGGGCCAATCTCTATAGTATGTGTTCTTCAAGCTGAATTTCTAAGGACGTCAGGAAAGCCCCCCCGTGCATTGTATCTGAGGTAAGAAATCTGTTTTTCTTTTGTTTCTTGTGGGTACTGTCAGCTGTTTCTGGAGATTAACTCTCTGAGACACCTTGGCTAGCATTTGGATACATGTGCCAGTATGGATTTTTGTGAACCCAAGTTACAGTTTAAAAAAGGCTCACATTTTTGGCTATTCTTCTGGAAGACTAATGGCTTTACTTAATAATTTGCTTGCTGTAAGCATGTTTGCTATCATCCTAGACCCAGTAGTAGCTTTGGTCATTCACAGAACAGCAGCCCGGGTCTTTGTGTCCTCTTCCTCTGGGTCCTCTTTATTTTCTGTCTTAGGAGATGTGTTCTGGTGGATAGCGCCAGAATGGGGGCCCCTGCTTTGTGTGTGTGTGTGTGTGTGTGTGTGTGTGTGTGTGTGTGTGTGTGTGTGTTGCTCTAACCACTGTGCTGCCCGTGGTGCTGTGCCTTGCTGTGGAATCTGCTGCTGATGGTGACATTTCGCAGCCCTGCAGGACCTTCTTTTTTTGAGACTAAATTTCTCTATGTAGTGTACGCTGACCTGGACACTGTGGAGCCCAGACTGGCCATCTGACTTGTGGCAATCCTCCTGCCTCAGCCTTTCGAGTGCTGGTATGACAGGTGTGCACCACCACACCTGGCTCAGTTTCCAAGTCTGACAGAGAGAGAAGACAGTCTATGCGGCCTCCAACAGCTACATGCTCTGCTATTTAAGGAAACATGCTCTCTATATAAACTATAGTTAATCATTTGAGTAAAACTATCATAACTTTCGTTTGTGTATTCAGATGACTCACTGTTTTTGAAAAATTAAATAAATGCAAGTGGGAAACAACCACACGTGGCTGGTTGAAGCTTTTCTTTCCAGTGTCGAGTTAATGAGCCGAACACTGGCAGGGTCATTGCTGCCAGGGTCTGAGGCTTCTCTAAAAAACTGAACGAACGCACTTCACTGGAGACAGCAGTGTGGGCCAGGACCTCAGAGCGGCAGAGAGCTTCATCCTGGTCCCCCATGTCCTGCCTCACTCAGAGCGGTGGTTGTGATCTTTAGGAATGTGCCTTCTGTGCCTTCTCCAGGCAGGGCTCAGCCCAAGCCCCCACCATGGCCTCCTCTGCCGTTTCTTCCCCTGACCCCCTCATTGTCCTCCCAGGTGCCTTTTGGGGTGCTGTTAGCATTGGCAAGAAGGAGGTGGTCCGAGCAGCACCCAGCTCCTTATCCAGCACTCCTGGCAGCCTCAGCCCCAGACCTTGCACAGGCAGCCCGTGCTCTGAGGAGCTGGGGCAGGGGAGCCAGCGTCTCCCACTCCATAGTCCCTGGTGAGACCCTCAGCCAGCAAGCGGTCAGCCCAGTTAGACATGTAAGACACATCTGCTGCTTCTGTAAAAAACCGTACCTGCCAGATGTGTTGTGAGGCCCGCCCACCTTTGCATGGGTTGTGTGTGTGCTTGCCCGTCTAAGGCAGGAGTCCAAGTGCCTGTACTCCAATCCTACCCCACCACGCGGTGGGTGCGGGGCCTTGTGCAAGCTCCCTGTACTTCTAACTCTCCATTGCCTCATCTGCATAATGGGAATAACAGCAGCAGCGACCTATGGGGCTGTGCAAAGATGATGCAGGTGCGCAGCATGCTAATGAATATCGCTGTTGTTTGGGGAAAACGTCAGCGTGGTGCGTAATTAAAATTTTACTTTTGCATTTTGTTACTTGTTTTGGGGTATAATGGTTCTTTTATCTGTGTGTGTTGGACGTGTAGATTTTCCCCTTTGACCCGTGCCCAGAGTAGAGCCTGGGTGAGAGGGAAATGTTGATGCCGTGTGCGTGAGACCTGAGGCTGTGTTTTTACTGCAAAGGCAAAAGCAGGATATTCCGGCGGGAAGAGCCATGCGCTATGCCTCCCGGGAGGAGAGGCGGGACCAGGGGGTCGTGACACTCTAGGTTTCTATAGCTTGAAATTCAGGCTAGCCCCAGCCGTAACTTGTAACTTACTTTCCCCCCTGACCTTCTTCAAATGGTAAGGGAAGTTGACTGTCTCTTTTCCACGGCGACAGTGTCTTCGGTGTGGCGCTTTCTCCTGCTGGGTCGGTTCTGTCAGACGCCATCATCCTATCATTCCTGGGTCTGTGCCTCCTCGGGGTGCATGCCCACATTGGGCAGGGTGGAAGGGAGCCCCGTTTGCATATGAGATGAGCCAAGGATCTAAAACTGAATAGCCAGGGAGCTGACGGCTGTGACAGTGTAGAGTCGGGTTAATCGATTTTTGAAGTTTGTCTGGGTAAAACTGGGCTGAAGCTGGCAGGGGAACTGGATTTATTTCTGTCCCATCCGACCCCTAGGCCAGTGCCACCACTTGCCAAATCCACACGGAGAGCCCAAGGCGCAGGAGGAGATGGCTTTGCGTTACTTTCAGCATTACTTGGACCTTCTGTTTTAGAAGGGAACGGTCTGCTTTGATGATTTGTGTTGTTTTGTTTAAATAATAACTGTTTATTCTTTTTAGGTCAGGTTTCTGTGCTCTTGGGAGAATCATTATTAAGAGGAGGGGCACAAAAATATGTTTTAATTAATGTTAACTAAAGTCAGTTTTAAAGTATTTTAAAATACAGAAACTGGCTGGCTTTTTGACAAACCAAAAGAAACTTAGTCTGAATTAAACAGCTTTGTCCTTAGCAGAAATTGGACCACACAACCTCTCAGACGGAATTAAAGGAAGTCTTAGTGTTCACGTTGGTAGTGGTTTAATTTTCAGTGATTATATATGTGATTTCAGAAAACTTGGTAGGCATTGTTTCTCTTCTGCTGCTCAATATTTGGACCTCTAAAGATAAAAGTCGTTATTGGGAGGTGAATGACTCTTAGTCATTAAGTGTGTTGTTCACGTACTTTAAAAGTTAAAGAGCATACTGTATGCGTGCACCACATCAACTATGGAGCTGCATGCCTGTCATCTCAGCACGAAGGAGGCTGATGTAGGAGGAGAATTGGAGGCCAGCTTGAGGTACGAAGTGAATTGAAGGCCAGCCTCAACTGCATAGAGAAAGCCTATCTCAACAATAAAAATCAGGACTAAGGTCATTGGTAATGTATACCCTTGGGTTCACAGTCTCCAGTTTGGGGAGAAAAATGACCTATGCGTCAAACGCTTTATAACTTAATAATTTAAGATATGATTACTTGAAAATGGTTTCATATGTAAGTGTAGCTTTCCTTTTTTCTTCTCTTTTTCTACCATGTCTCCTTTTGTTTTTTCTACCTGGGTCTGAACCTCTGGTGTCATTCTGCTCACACCGTCGCTTCCTTGTGAGCCATTCTGTGTTCTCAGATGAAAGGAGCTTTCTGTGCACCAGGCCTTTGGGCATTTGGGGGCTTGTTCTCTGTGAGGATGCTGAGGAGGGAGAGCTTCAGGAGCTGTGCCTACCTCCTGTCCTGTGTGAAGCACACTCCTTCTCCCCTGGGGTGTGGGGAGCCGAGAGGAGGGAGTGAGGCACCTAGGAGTGGAGGGGCTGAGGGCCTGGACTGCAGCGGGAGAGCTGCAGGAAGGGTTTGTGGGATGAGCATGTGAGGAGGAGAGGAGGGAGAGCAGCAGGCCGAGGCTGCCGTCTCCTCTGCTGGCATCCCACAGGAGTGACCCTAGCCAGCCTCTCCCCGGCCACTCCTGCTGGGACGCTGTCTGTGCCAGGCCTGTCCCAGGCAAGGCTGCCCTCAGCAGTCCAGGACCTTTGCTTGACTTGCCCAGCAGGCTCCAACGGGAGCGCAGCCTGGGTTTTGGGGTGACCACCAGTGGTCAGCAGTGGGGTCCCCACGAGGAAGTAGAAGTTTGGGTTCTGAGCGCCCTTTGACGCCTGGACCCCTGAATGGGTGCTGCTGGGGGGCCTGGCCTGTTGTCTGCCACCTCGAAGTTGTTAGTTTTCTGACGAGACCGCACAGGGCTGGGTGCTATGGTGACCTCTCGACACCTCAGCAGCAAGTAGATCCTGGTACCTGAAGCTCCTGTCTCCTCCAGTGTTTGATGCTCAGACTCAGATATTTGTGAAATTTCTTGGCAGTGCACATCAAATTCCCTCTCCTCAATGTTCCTTTGTCACTTTAGCCACCTTGGTCTCCTGTCTTTTATTTCCCTGTCCTTGGTGACATCTGCATCCTCTTTTAAAGTCCTGAGGGATGGAGTCACATGGGGAGTGGGCTGGACACACCGCTGGACCATGTGTCAGGGTGCTTCCAGAGGAGGATGAGGTTCTGCTTAAGCTCAGAACCACCTGAGAACCCTAGATCTGCCTGTGGTTTTCTGGGTGACCCTGAGCCCATTTGAAATTGACATAAAGACAAAAAGCTGTTTTGGAGGAACAGTTGGGCTTTCCCAGAGCTTGCTCGTACACATGTGAACTCATCTGCTAATCATTTGGAAGAAAGATGGCCCCAGGGAGGAGCACGACTTAGGTCCTTGGACAGTCGCAGGCGGGCTGGTGTGGAGGCAGAGCAGACGTACCGTGACCCACTGGGGGCAGAATATCTCATCTGCAGTTCTTTATTCGTACACTTGAAAGGTTTCTGAAAATTAAGTCTTTGGAGAATTTGGTGGCAAAATCCAACCCCCATTCATGTGACATTCTCTACTCTTTATCCACTAATTGAGCCCTCATTTGTTTACCGCAGAAATAGAAGGGTGTTTGATGGAGCGTGGCTGTCCTGTAGTTCCCTGGGGACCGTGTAATGTATAGTCCCTGAGTCAGGGTACATCAGCAAGACCTGGGGATTGAAGTTGTGTGATCCATAGTTCCAAGGGTTCTAGGTGAATGCTCAAGGACCTGTACTGATGGGTAGTTAGGGCCTCATGGGATGTCCCACTGACCATGAGCTCCCTGACATAGTAGACTGTCCAGCATGGTGACACCTTCTTAGACACGGGTCCTTCACGGTGGAGGCTGAGAGTGCTGGAAGCTTCCTCTCCCTGACAGTTGGCAGGCATTCCACACTGAGCTACATCCCTAGCTTTCCATGAAATTATTTCCTAAGGAGATGGTCAAGAGTTTGTTGAATAGAAACTGCACCTCTAAGGCCCCTTCAGTCCTGTTTGTGAACCTCACATGGCCTCGGGGGACAGAGACCAACAGAGTTTTCTCTAGGGAAATGAGCCCATTGCCATGGCCCATGTTGAGAACCAAGACACTGACTAACCATGGTACTCTGCTGGAGAGAGCAGGCAGAGCATTAAGGAGGGGCTGTCATTGCTTGTGTCCCAGGATTACACACACAGTCACAAGAAAGCTTAAGTCACGAGGCAAACCTTCAGGTGAGTGGTTGATCTTACCTAGCAATTCTCGGAGCGTGGTTCAGGGAATCACCAGTGGCACCTGAGAATTTCTGAGTACATTTGCCAACCCCCATCGACTGAGTGCTCTGTGGGGGTGGGGCCTAGAAACCTGTTTTAGTCACTCTGCCAGGTGATTGTGAGGCATCTGAGGGCAGTCAGCATTTTTGCTTCCTGCCAACACAAGAAGGAAGGAAGCTCTGTGTCCCGAAGTATGGTTGAGGCATCCTGGTCACCTGTGCCTTGGTGCTGTCCCCAGAGAGACGTGAATGAGATTCCATATAAAGCAGGAGGATAGCACAAGAAAAAGGAGTACAATTGAGACAGGTGAGATCTAAGAAGCGGTGATGGTGGCCAGGCGCAGTGGTGCACACCTGTGCTCCCAGCCCTCGGGGGTCGGAGGAAGGGGGATTGCAGGTGGGCTCCATGCCCTCCTGTAAGAGCAGGCACATCCTCAAGGCCTGATTCAATCCGTCAGCCCCGTGCCTATGCATCCTCATCACTGAGACCATCCCTAGAAAGCTGGCACCTGCACCTCAGTTCCCATTGGCTGCCTAAGTCCTGGCCTGGTTCAGGGCATTCACTGCATTAGGAGGAAATAGCCCAACTTTCCCCTGTGATTTGTGGAGAACAGGTTTGTGTGCACAAACTGCCTCTTACGTTATTTTGTCGGGAACTTTTTACATTTTGAGCTGTTTTTACAGACATGATTTATATTATAAGCTGCATACAGGCAAGATTCTGCCTGAGATTTTTAGTCTGTCAAAATTTTAAGAGTTGATGAATATCTCCAAAGAGCTCGAGACTGAGAGCAGCAGCCCTTGTGCCAGGCTGCAGACAGTGGGTTGCCTGAGCTTACCCGGATCCCAGGCTGATCTTCTAGCGCTCCTTCAAGGTCATGTTATTGGGCGGTTTGGAGATCATCACTAATGCCGTGGGTGGCTGTCCTCAGTACTCGACACAGCTTTCCCTCAGCCATGCTCGTGTCTAGTGCTACATCAAGTACGCCTTTGTAGTGGTCTGCATTATTGTGTGGGTGCGGTATACGTGTCCTTGAGGGGTCTAAATCAAAGAAGACTCTTCTCTGTAACACCTCACTGCTT
The DNA here is from genome assembly GCA_004027025.1 of Myocastor coypus. Taxonomy (NCBI): domain Eukaryota; kingdom Metazoa; phylum Chordata; class Mammalia; order Rodentia; family Myocastoridae; genus Myocastor; species Myocastor coypus. Next base: position 27,585 of record PVJA010018204.1, on the reverse strand, counting down.
CCATAGAACAGCATATTATTTAAGGCAAAAAAGAAATATGGATGCTACCTCAGATTCCCCTCTTTCCTGGGGAGGGAGATGTTGCTGAGTTCAGAGAGCAGCTTGGGAAGGAGGGGAAGGTATTATTTTCACTGAGCAGCAAGGGAACTGGAAAGTCTCCTGTGAACACCATGGTCATGTGGCCCGTGGCGCCATGCAAGGTGGGTGAGCTCTTGTGGCCTTTGGGATCTTGTCCAGTTCTCCAGGAGAGTGGTCTGTCCACCTCTCTGTGGTCTTGGTTAAGGAGAGGTACAGAAGAAGCTTTAATGACAGGTCTTGGCCACCTAGAATACAGTTTGTCCTGTCTTAACATTGCTGCTGCTGCTACTGCTGCTACTTGAAAATGCCTCACATACAGAAAGGCTCTCAAGGGGCTGCTGGAGCCATCCTGAACTCAGAGGGAGTGGTGTGAAATAGGGTTTTTCCTCTAAGTGCTCATGGGAACTGAGGATGTTACAGACGAAGAAAAAGGAAAACCCCAGAACCCCACTGAGCACCATGATTATGGTTCACTCGGCAAATAGCATCGAGCGCCAGAATTGGGCTTAAGAGAGGAGCATTTCCAAAATAGATAGCATTTGTCACTGGTACTTTAGATGTCATAAAGAAATTGTTCAAAAAATATGCAACATAGTTGCTAAGAATATTAACAGTGTGAGTATATCTTAGTAAGTACCCAGTATTTGCATCACATTTTTGTGCCTAGGATTTATAGCCAGACTTTATACAAGTAAGATAATACAAGTGTACTTCTTATATTATTAAATGATCAGACTGTCAAGATAGGACCTTTTACTCATTGGGAGTACTTTTCTATTGGAAACTTACACAGAATGTAAAGAACAACCTTAGTGTGAAGTGGAGCATCTTGGCATCTTGGTTGGTTTGTTTGGAGTCCCTGAACCCAGGAGCTTCTCAGAGAGCTGTCGTCTCACTACAGCTCCCTTTTGAGATTAGGCTCAAACTTGTGATTCTCCTGCCACAGCCTCCCAGAGTGCTGGGGTTATAGGTGTGTGGCTCATGCTGGTGGCTTTTGTCCTCTATCTAGAATTTTCTCAATCTCCTAAAACAATGCATTGTTTTACTGAGATTGTTCTCTCTCCTTTGGCCCTTCTATTATTCAGGAAGGACCATGTTTTTTTTTTAGAACAAAGCATTCAAAATTCATGCAATCTATACCCAGTTTGAGTTTCTAACTACCCCTTACAGGAAAAATTATGACTCTGAGGCTTAGAGAAACTATGAGTCAGTGATATTTTCTCCTCCTAAAATTATAATTCTCTCCAGAATCCCAGGGCTCTTGGAATGCACAAGGTAGAGAGCATGCTGATTAGCTGCTGGCCCTTGGGAGTCGGGATGTCTTCTGTTTTCTCCCTCGCTCCGTGGTTGGCACTTGGATATCATCTAGACTGGGCTCTGTGCTAACCAGCAGATTTTGTCACACAAGTAGTTTAGAAATGACCAGCGAGTTCCATGCAACCAGAAAGAATCAAGGGGCTGGAAGCCCGAAGAGCGATCATCTGACTTCTGTCTTCTTTCTCTCACCCCCGAGAAAAGCGGCGAGTATCATGCCGTGAGGATATCAAGAAAGCATGGAACTGGGCAGGTCCTGACCCAGCGTGGAGTGGCAAGGACAGGGACAGAGTGACAGCATGTGCCTGCGCTTCAGCAAGCGCTCTTTTATCTGTCATGTCTGATGACCGCAGGCCGCTGTTCATCCTGGGCATCTCAGATTTCTTTTCCTCCTTTTAAAAGTCTTTCAGTTTGAGTTAAAGCAAGAATAAAGGAGAGAGCCGGGCGTGGTGGCTCACGCTTGTAATCGCAGCACTCGGGAGGCTGAGGCAGGAGGATTGGTGCGAGTTCGGGACCAGCCTGGGCTACAAAAGTGAGCTCAAGGCCAGCCTCAACTGCATAGCAAGACCCTGTCTCAAAAAGACAAAAAAAAAAAAAAAAAAAAAAAAAAAAAAAAAAAAAAAAAAAAAAAAAAAAAAAAAAAAAAAGAATAAAGGAGAGAAAGCCTTGTTCACACACAGCTAATAATTCTCTGCATTATCTAAACTTTACTAGTTTTTCCCTATGTACATAGGTATTTTTAACAGTTTTGTGATACTACCCAGTTAGGATTACAGTAATTAATAGTCCTACCCTTTATTATTCTAATAAATATGAACACTGAATCTTAACCTCTTTACATTTATTTTCTAGCTTAAATGAACGTATTTCAGAACTTAGAAAGGACCCGTTAGAATCAACCTTAAAATAAGTCTTTGAAAGGGTAAAAGAAGGTCTCTCTTTGTCTTCAGTTTCTCCTTTAAGAAACAAAGCAAAACGCTGTTTCCTTGAGAATTTAAATCCTACTTTGTTTTTCTGCCAGGGAAACACTATGCCAAGGCTTCATAGCTGGCTGGCTGGCTGGACACACAGACAGATGGGACCTCACAGTCTCCCAGGCTGGTCTGAAGTGCTTGGGCTCCAGTGACCCTCCCAGGTGCTGGGACCACAGGCCCATGCCATCATGCCCAGTATATAATTTTTAAACGACAGCGAATGTGTCTGCCACCAAAATAAGTCAGAAGCTTCCCTCTTTGGTAATCGGGTATAACAGAAACCCGATGCAAGCCTCCCTGCTCTCATGAGGTATTTCCAGGTCCATGCGGGGAGGTGAAAGCCTAGACAGTTCACCACAACGCACTCCCAATTGTTGGTTTTCCCAGCCAGCCCAGGCTTTGTCGGCTTGCCATTCCTCCCTCTCGCTGTCTGCATCCTGTCCCTGAGGGCCACATGCAACTCAGTGCCAGTGATTTAGATGCAGTTCCCCAGAGTGGACATCAACTCAGGGACACAGCCCCATAACGACCGGGGTCATTTGTAGATACTTTTCATTCCTGCGGTAGCTCCCAAACTGAGTTTTTGGGTTTTTTTTTTTTTTTTTTTTTTTTTAATTTAGAGAATTAAGTTTAATGAGACTTTTTGTGAAAACATACATCAAGCATTTAACATGACAGTAATGTCAGGCAGAATTTTTTCCATTAATAGAAGTGTTTTTTGTATATTGTGCTAATATGGTACCACTAGCCACAATAAGTATTTTTTTGATTAATTTTAATGAGAAAGAAATAGCAGTGAGACAGTTTCAAAACAGGTTAGTAAGATAGTTACAATAATTAGTACATTGCATATTGTTGTCTTCATAGCAGTTATTCAGAGTACAAGATGGGGACATGATATCTCACCTAAACACTATTAATCCAAATCTTTCTTCTTGTTGAACTAAGAGAAAGCAGCTGTACTATCTATCCTATTTTGCATATACAGATATATATATATGTATTTTTTCACTACGAAATGGTTCTTCATTTATATCCCCCTTTTCTGTTTTGTTTTGTCAGAGATGGGTGTTTCATTGCCATTCAAATATTGTAGGGTGTGTGAATTCCACAGAATAACCCAAAATAGTCCAATAGTCCGTAATAGTAGTGGGCTATCAGCAGAACAAGCAGTCTTTCTGAAAGCAACTCCAGAGAGCCAGCTTGTCAGGTACAACTGCTATATTGGGTCTGGGGTTGCTTGAGGGAGCGTAGCACTTGATTTCCGCTGTCCCCTGTCCTCAGCAGCCCTCCGGGAGCCCTGCTAGCCTCTGTTACTGTTACTCCTGCAGTATTTATTCATGAGTAATGGACAGCCTTCCTGCCTGAATGGAGAGCTGTTCCTGACCACTCAGCCCCTTGTTAGATTGCAGAGCCTTAAGGAAGGACTCCTCTGCAGATAGAGGGGTGCATATGCAAATCAGTCAGTGTTGGAGACAAGTGAACCACAGTTTGTGCCTAATGTTTTTTAAGTATTAAAATTTCAGAAGACAAGCTGTGAAACTGTTAAATTACAGGTTATTTAGTTGTGCTTATCTTAGGTCTGGCTCTTTCACCTGCTCATCCCATATCCCACTACACATTAATGTGTATTCAAAGAGCACCGAAAGAACACTAACACATTTCAACCCCAGTATGGAACTTACATGAAAAATTTATTTATTTATTTATTTATTTATTTATTTATTTATTTGGTCTTTTTGAGACAGGGTCTCACTATGCGGTTGAGGCTGGCCTTGAGCTCCCTTTTGTAGCCCAGGCTGGTCTCGAACTCACACTGATCTTCCTGCCTCAGCCTCCCAAGTGCTGGGATTACAGGTGTGCGCCACCACACCCGGCAAAAATGGAGTTGTTGTTGTTTTTTTTTTTTTTTTTTTTT
>PVJA010018204.1:0-23201 GCA_004027025.1 Myocastor coypus | reverse complement strand
CACTTTGTAGCCCAGGCTGGTCTCGAACTCACACTGATCCTCCTGCCTCAGCCTCCCAAGTGCTGGGATTATAGGTGTGCGCCACCACGCCCAGCTAAAATCCTCCATCTTTTTTTTTTTTTTTTTGGTGGAACTGGGGATTGAACTCAGGCCCTTGAGCTTGCCAAGCAAGTGCTTATTAATACTGAGCTATTGTCCTAGCCCCCGAAAAATTTAGATAGAAAGATTGACACAATTGGCTAAGATAATTTCTAAGTACTTACTAAAATAACCATAGTAGCTTTTTTTTTTCATTATTGTCAAAAAGCTTAAGTTGTCTGCTATGTGCATGTGCATATGAAACCCCTTTGCAGCTTAAGAAGGCTATAAGTGGAGTTTTAGTCCTTAATAGAAAGTGGGAGTTTTCAAGAATCATTAAAGCCATTAGACTTAAAACTCGAGTATGCTGAGAAAAGCACACACACACACACACACACACACACACACACACACCTACTCGAGGTATGTACAACAATAGCTTCCTGTACATGAGTGTAGACTCTATATGGTAAGTTATATTGGGTTTGGAAGTTTTGGCGATGAAAAATCTGGTAAATGTTAATACTGTTATCATGAGAACATTTGAAAGCTATAGTTTTAGGTGAAATAGCAGGAAGCATCCAGGACTGCTATATGCATGAATCACAGTGGATTTACTCAACCCTTCTGGGTGACGTTAAACTCAAGCTCCAGACAAGCTGGCCTTTCTTCTCTTAAGGAAGGACTCCTCCCTAGATAGAGGGGTGCATATGCAAATCAGCCAGTATTGGAGTGAAATGAATGACAATTTCTGTCTCTGGTGATCAACAACACAGTCACGGTACTGTACCTACGCAGTATATTGTGTCAGTTATTTCCAGAAGTTGACCACTAGACTCTTTCCTAAACATGTGTGCTTAAAATACTAATAATCAAAAGAAAAGTCTGGACGGTGATGGTATGCAGCAAACAAATGGTTTTTCTGGAAGATCTGAGTTGTGAATCCCACCAGTGTTGGATAAATGACCAATATTGTGTATATCTCTGGTGAGCTTTCATACATTCTCACAAATTTATGTTTAAAAAATCCAAAAACAGACATTTTTCCTTCAGTGATGGTGATTAAAAAATGATAACCTTTGGAGAAAGATATGTAAAAGAGTTGGTGTCCCACCACTCTAGTGACAGTGAGATGTGAGTGGCTGCGTGGCATTGAATTGATAAATGCACTGAATACTAACATGTTCAGTGTGTTGAGCCCAGAGAGAAATAATTGGTGGACTCTGGTGCATTTAGGATTCTCGATTACGAAGAGCTGAATTCTATGTGATTGACCTTTCGATAGAGAATTGTTATGACTTAGCAAGTCAAGAATACGCACAGTGTAGCGCCAGTAGCGCTTCACTAAAAGCGCACAAATGTAGTGATAGCTAGAAAGTGCTAGAAAACCTGGGTCTTAGTCCTGAGTCCAACTTGAACCAGAGACACACTGCTTGCAGATAAGAGAAATGTACGCAAGCTCTGAAATCTAAAATATTGTCATGACTTACTTGGTGAACAAGCGTGGCTGTCACTGAGTCTCTGAAGAAATGTTGGAGCATCTTATGGAGGGGACTGTACTCCGTGGCTGTGCTGAGGGTGTTATGTAACACATGTGACACACATGACCTTGTGTGATGTTGCATGTGTATGAACAGCTTGAAAACAGAAAAGCAGGTGATCTGGTGGCTTTTCTTCTAACATCCAGGCACCAGAACAGCAGCTGCCTGGAGTGAATTAGAATACCAGTACCATGGGCTGGCGAGATGGTTCAGTGGTCCAAAGCACCTGCTTAGGAAAGCTTAGGCAACCACAGGGACCACAGTTCGATCCCTGGCACCACGTACTGTTCCAGCCCCACCCCAGGGCAAGCTGAGCCGGCCATAATATAAAAAAAATAATAACAACAAATAACAGTACCAGGCAGTTATGTAACAGGAAAGCTTTGGTGTCAGACAGATCTGGGCCTGAGTCTGCCTTGGCCTCTTACTACATGATAGTGAGCAGGTTATTTATTCTCTGCTATGATAGTAATTAGTTTTTGGGTTTGAAAGAGAAAGTCAAGATGCTTAATTCATGGAGAACTCTGATTATTAGTTTTACGTTTAAACTGACATTAGGTGTTACAAAAATAGGCATGGCCTATATCATGGCAGGTGTGATACCACATCCACCACCTTTACTGAAAGGAGCTAATGTTATAGAGATCGGCTTTACTCATATAGGCATGCTCATGCACAGTCATGCACACGCAGATTTTGCACACACATTGTTATGCACAAGTGCAAACACGGACACATCCAAACGGTTCAGCTTTTGTCCCCAAAATGCATTCTGAATGCAGCCTTGAGCTGACCAAGCAGTAAGGGTACAGAGTCTAGGAGAGAAGTGACAATGGGAGCTGGGACACAAGGGGACCCCTGAAGTAGCTTGTGATGAGTGTAGCACCACCCTTCTACTTGTACCTCGTGGTGTACAAAGGACACAGTGGATTCTGAGAAAAAACAACCCAGCTCCAGCTGAAAGCTTGGATACAAAGGCCATGCCTTCAGCGTAGAGGTAAACTACACAGACTTGTCTTCCCAGGGGACTCCAGAGAAAGCTTCCTGTCTCAAGTGCTGGTCCTGGCTGGAGCAGTGAGAAGATGCATGACCATTGTCACCACCACTGGCTGCCACACAGACACACAGTGTGACTTCACCTTGCCAAGGTAGAAGGAAAGAATTCTCCACAGTGCAGTTAAAGTTCGGTAGCAGAAATGCACCCTCTCAGAAGTGGTTACCTTCCGCATCGGCCATGGGGATGTGTGAGTGTGACTGAGGACAAGCGGACACTCACAGAAAAGAGGAGGAAAAGGAGAAAAGAAAACATCACAGCATACCGGAAGCAGGGCCTCAGGACCAAGTCTGGTTACTCAGCTACCTGCCACCAAATCCTAGTAATGACATAGAAAAGAGATCTGAAGACTAAAGCCAGACAAAAAGGAAAATTATAGAAGCAAAGATATGAAAAGATACTTCGTATCAAGGCCACAAAATAAGCTGAGTGAACCACAATAACGTCAACCGAAGGAAAGTACAATTTGGCGCTGTTATAAATAATAGTAATAATAATAGAGCTTTAGGAAAAATTGACAGAACCATATGCAAACAGATGACTCTGCTCCCTGGTAAGGAACCTGAACTCAACCTCTGCCCATTAATAAATGATCAAGCTCCTCTCCAAAGGGTTCTTAGGCCATAAACAATGCGAACAGTGATGAATATGCTTGATCCAATGGCTTGTGTGCAGAACGTCACATTGTGGGTCCTGAGGCAAGTGTTGGCAGACTTCAGAGAGCCAAGTGTCACCTACATTGTGCTCTGATCACCAAGCCATTCATTTACAGGAAAACAAGCAGAAACAACCATTTATCAGTCAGTCCTTTCTGAAAGTCTCAGAGGTCAAAGAAAACATTTAGGAATGAGTGGCAATGAGAGGTTTCCCTCTGAAAGCCACTGATGTGAACGCTGAAGGTTCTCAGAAGGAAATTTGTAGCCTTACATTGTCTGGAATAGCGGGCAAGAGTAACTAAAAAGTACAGGGGAATGCAAAGGCCAGAGAGCATGGTGGGACTGTGGCAGAGGTCAGCTCTCTTTGGCTGAAGCAGTATGGGTCCTTGAGCTTTTGCAGGATCCTGAGAACTTGATTAGAAGTCACCCTTACAAGATCTTAGGCAGAGCGTTTTATCCAGGTTACTGGAGATACAGTTGGTTTAGAGGGTAAGGCACAGAGTGCGGAAGTTCTGGGATGCTCAAAATACTATGGCAGGGTTGGCTTGTGCTTGGCCATCTTTATCCTTTGTCAAGAGTTTTTTTTTTTTTTTTTTAAAGGGGGTCTGGTGAGATAGCTCAGCAGACTAAAGCACCTGATTAGGCAGATGCAGTGGCCAGGGTTCAATCCCCAGTGTGCTGTGCCAGCCCTGCCCCTGGGGCATGCTGAGACTGAGGTTGGATTCCACACAGGCTGTTCCACCCAGCTATGTCCCCAGCCATGCATTCCTTTGATGAATTCAGTGCAGTTGGTTTGGTGGACAGAGCTCAGGACTTCCGGGGATAGTTTCAGCAGACCCATGCAATCCCACAGTTCTTTCTTCTGCCATGTTCCCATGCTGGCATCTGCACGGTGTTTAGGAAGCAGCACCCAGTGAGCTCCTGGTGCCTTGGTGCACGTGAGCCCTGGCAGTGATACCAGGCCTAGGAACAGTCATTTTATACTTTACCATCACATACTCTTGGTTTTAGAAAGATGCTCATGTCACCTGACAATCAGCAAATGTTACTAATCTTACTGATTTTTAAAAATGTATTTGGCACAGGGTCTACAGGGTCTCAATATGTAGATCGGACTTGTGGTGATTCTCCTGTGTTCAGCCTCCCAAGCACTGGGATTACAAGCGCGCACCACCATGCCCAGTCTCAGTCACCCATCTTAGCATGCCCTGGGGAGTGGCCAGCACTGCATGCAGGGGTTGAACCCCGGTCCCTGCATCTGACTAAGCAGGCACTTTAGTCTGCTGAGCCATCTGACTAGTCCCCCACCTTGGGCATCTTTTTAAATGTGAGAATGCAATATAGGGCAGCCCCAGGGTTGTGCCCAGAAGATGCCACAGCACCATTTTTCCTCTGCACGGTGACTGATAATTGCTTGGTGGTCCTTCTGGCCAACACAAAATGAAATTGTTTTAAGGAAAGCAGTTACCAAGAATAAAATTTGGGCTTTCAAGCATGAGTTGGAATGTTTCCAGCCCTTATTCCTCAACATATGCTTGAGAACTGTATCCTTAAAGATTCCTTTGATGGGATTTGTGGTGTCTCTGACAAATGTGGTTGTGACATTGTGTCATAAGTGTGCCAGTCTTTGGGAGTCCAGTGGAACTGAGGAAAGTGACATTCTTCAAGGGCCAGCGCTAGGAAATGTGCCCAGTGTGGATGAGGGACTACTCCATGAGGGACGGAGGGTGGAGGACATGTGCCTGAAGTGCTTTCAGGTCCCCACTGCGGCTGACCCTCAGAAAGTTACCACTTTGACCCAACTGGTGATGAGGAAGAGTATTCATAACTCTCTAAAAAGGTCATTTTCTAACTTTTCCAGTAACTTGCCCATAGGAGGCCCATAGCTTTTCTTCATAGTAGATTTTCTGTAGAAGCAAACGTGGAAATCCATCCCTTTAGTCAGATATGAGACTTTATTTTTAAAGAGCAGAACATATTTATTGTGGGAAAGAAAGCGTCTGTCCAAGAGAGAGAGGGACAGAAGGGAGGCCTGAGGAGGTTGTCCCCAGATGTGAGATTTTCAAAACCATAATGTGATCAATATCACTAGCTTTCCATAAAGACTTGCTACTTACATTAGCACAGAATGAATTTACCATTATGGCTTTTCAACAGAGTAATACTTGAAAATTTTCTCCATTTCAGTTTCTAATTTGGTAAATGCTGATAAATAAAATCTATGCTCCACAGTTGTTAAGAGTATGGAAGGTTCCTAAAGCCAAGAAATGTAGGGCTGGGCGTGGTGGCGCACACCTGTAATCCCAGCACTCGGGAGGCTGAGGCAGGAGGATCGATGTGAGTTCGAGACCAGCCTGGGCTACAAAAGTGAGCTCAAGACCACCCTGAACTGCACAGCGAGACCCTGTCTCAAAAAGACAAAAAAAGAAAAAAAAAAAAAAGAAAGAAAGAAAAAAAGAAAAGAAAAGAAATGTAGACACCACTAGTTTAGTAAGTCTGGCTTTAGTAAAGTTCTTTCCCAGGAAAAAAAATCAATACTTTCTGTGCACAGATGCACAAGTCGCTTTTTGTCATGAAGGTCTTCAATGACAAACCACGTTATTGAATGTGATCCTGAATAGGCCTCCTCTTGCAATGCCACAGACCTTTGAGGGGTTTGTTTTATGACAGACATTCTTTAAAGTATGGGCATTCTCGAAGTCATTTTGTATATTGCTGTAATTTTCCTTTTTTTGAGACATGATCTCACTTTGTAGTTGGGGCTGGCCTTGGATTTCCTATGTAGCCAAGGCTACCTTGACTGTTCTAAGTTTGTGATGGTCCCCATGCGTCAGCCTCCTGAATGCCATGCCTGGCTGTACTTATAATATTCTTAAGTGACATTTTGAGTGCCACAGAGCTGTACCCTATTATACGGTTTTATTTTATTATTATAATTGGTGCTGAGAATTGAACCTAGGGTCTGTGCATATTAAATACACATTGTACCACTGAGTTGCGCCCTAAGTAGAGACCATGGCTGCAAATATGTGATGAGCGTCAGTTGCACTCTTAGCTTTTACTCAACAGAACTTCAGTATGTATGTCCGAAGGAGATCAGGAGTTGATCTGTTCTAAATGAAGGGGAAAATATCCATTTTAATAGCAAACTAAGACAAATGACATAGAGGCCAAAGGCTTGCATTGGTATGCAGCCTGTGTTGCTCTGTGGCCTGGTGTTGAGCCTCTGCCTCTTGTGTGGGAGTCTCTGAAAGCCTGTAGACAAAACCAGGATCACAACCTGTCCTCTTTGGTCTTAATCTTCAGAATTCCGCAAAACACAGCCTTGCAAGCTTCAAGTGCGCAAAAAGGAAACACACCATCTTACTTATGAGTCTATATGTTATTCTAGAAAGTAAAAGAGAAAAGCATCAGTACCACTAAAGCCGTTTTTAAGCACAGAATTTGCATCTATAATCTCTATAGCTAATCTGCTCTAAAGCAAAGAAATCAATAAAAATCTTCCTTTTAGTTTATCTTTGTGGCTTTTCTTTGGGATAAGTTACTTACGTGGGTTTGATCATAAAGTGGGCACTGTGATAGGTCTCACTCCTCCCCAAGGACACATGGCTGCTGTGTACATGTGTGCGCGCACGCACGCGCACACACACACACACACACACACACACACACACACACACATCCATGCTTGGAAAAGTAACGAGATTTTTTACTCGAGCCAAAAAGAAGCTAAGAATGGATTAGAGCATGACCACAAAATGCATGTAAAACAAAACCCAGAAAACAGGTCTAGTGATGTTGTGTGCAGTACTGTCTCATTAAAGAAAATGAGTCAAGATTGAGCTAATTAACTCACCCAGATTCAGCACATTTCACCCACTGAGGCAGGCAGGCTGGCCATCTCCTGCTGCCACAGCTGTTTGCTGAAATTATCCACATGAGTCACCCTGAGAAAGACCCTTTAAAAACAATAAGTAAACAACCTAGCTGAAATCTTTGTCTTCTACCTGATAATCATCTAGGAGAAGCATTGTAATTATGTACCCGGGAGAGTCCCTGGCCTGAGGCCTCTGCAAACCTCAAGTGGCCTCCCAGAGCCATGTAGAAGCATGTCTCCATTTGTCACTTGCTGGACGTAGCGTGTCACCCAGCCTTCCCCCGTCCTGCTAATCCAGCCACAGCACTGGGCTTGCCAGTTCCCAGCGTCTGAGTCTCCCTCCAGAATCATTTCTCTGCAGAGAACGCAGACATTGACTATTAACAGATGGATTTGTTGAGTGTTCTTAGGCTACCGCCCAGCAATTGCAGATATGTGGATTTATAAAACAACTAGTGTGACTTCTTTGCTGCCCTCTGAATTAGCTTGAAGTGCTGCAAAGTTTATCTTTTAAGAAGTAATACAACAGAAACACAAATAAGCCATTCTCAAACAGACTGCCCTGGGGCCTGGGCTTTGGTGAGAGGCCTAGGTTTGACCGCTCCTGCCGCCGCTGCCCAATGTGGCGTCTTAGGGAGCTGACCTAGTCATTCTAAGCCTCCACAGCCCCATCTCTGAAGTGGGGGCATTGATAGCCATCTCTCAGGGTGTCATTGGGATGAAAGGCAAACTTGGTGCAGTCACTGTGCCTCCTGTCCCTGCTGCTTGGACGTCAGAGGTGCTAATTAAGTCCTTCTATCTTCCAGAGCCTTATTTTCCTTATCTCCAGAATGGGGAGTCTGGGAGCCAGGAGGCCAGAGGAGGGTCCCGCACCCACGCTGGGCCTCACTCTCAGCTTCTGTGGTCAGCTTCTGCCAGCAGGGGGCAAAAACCCTGGAAGGTGGCACTGTTGTGCATTCTTCTAGCTTCTTGGAGCAGGGAGGGGACCTGAGAGAAGGTGCCTGCACGGGGCACAGCCAGGGGCTTTGCTGCTGCCGTTTCCTTTTGGAGTGTGGTTGGCTGTGAGATGCTGACGGGTGGCAGAGTGAAGGCCCAGTCTCGCTGCAGCCACCAACAGTGCTGTCAAGGTGACAGTCACTGCCCACGGAGTATGAAAACCGGATTGTAGAGCAGCATCACATTTCTGTGTGTGTGTGTGTGTGTGTGTGTGTGTGTGTGTGTGTGTGTACGTGCAACACTAATAGAGGAAGAAGACTGGAAAGGCACTGCTGCCTGAGACGGTGGCTTCTTCACTCTGCCAGTATCGGGTAAGCTGTTTTGCTTTGTTTGGATTTTGTAAATGTTTTACATGAGTTACAAAGTCTAATAAGAAGAAACAGCTGGGTTTGTTTTTGTTTTTTAAAGAAAGAAACCAGATTGCTCTTCTAATATGAGGTCAAATTCTTTGGCGGGAAGACGGCGTGTACATGTGTGGAACGGAGGGAGTCACCTTGCCCACACTGTTCCATGAGGCTGTGCCCCTCAGAGGCTCGGCAGAGCTGCCCGTCCTCGGCAGATCCTCCTGTCCACCTGTCCAGCTGGCCCAGTGAACTCACTTCTGTCGCCTGTTGTGCTGCCCCAGCTGAGCTGCTGGCACTGCACACGCAGGCCCATGTGCTGGGCTGCAGACCGTGCCTTGGGAGGCGAGGCGGTGCTGTGCTTGCCTGCAGATGTTAAGGGGCCTGTGCCTTTTCTTCTTCCTTCTGTCCAGCAGAGGGAGCCACACTAATCCCCCTCCCAGTGTGGGTCCCCATCCAATGCCCCCCATGTGAACACAGTCACCCTGACACCCAATTCAAATCCTGGTGAAGATCTGTCGGACATATGGGCGTGTGGGGACTCTAGTGACTCAAGAGCTTGACCCTTCCTCCTGTTATGGGCAGGAACTCCACACAAAAATAGTCTCCCTACAAAAATAGTTCCCACAGTGGCAGAGAGGAAAGAGCCCCTGCACCTGTGGTGAGAAAGAGAGAGAGAGAGAGAGAGAGAGAGAGAGAGAGAGAGAGAAAGAGGGAGAGAGAGTGCGTGCATGTCTGTGTGTGTGTGTGGGAGAGAGACAGACAGACAGACAGACAGACAGACAGACAGACAGACAGACTGACTGACTGACTGACTGACTGACTGACTGACTCATTTTCCTAGTTGCCAGAATCCAAGCTCTGAGTTAAGTGACCTGAGCTCTCTTGCTATCTGTATCTCTGGAAACCTTCTGAGCATCTCTGCGTGCCTTCTGCTCCGGGGCTTTTCTGTGCCAGCCAGAAGTGGAAGGTCAGAGCCTTGCTCGCTGGGAGAGCCACCCTCCTGCCCCCTCTCTGTCTGCCCGAAGCCTTTCTCCTAGTGTCTCAGTGTGTCTGGTTAGAGTGATGGGGACCCAGGCTGTGGTGTCCCTTGCCGGTTAACTTTTCATGGAGATACAGTTACCAGTTCTTGAGTTCTTAGCGAAGTTCTGCCTAGAAAGGCCGGAGTCCTCAGGAGTTAGCCACACCAAAGGGAGGTTGAGAGGATGTTTTCTGAAATTGGGGGTGACAGAGAAAGGGGTGGCTTCCTGAGAGAACTGACTGCACAGCTCTCTGGGGCTCCCGTCAAGCTCCACAGCTCTTCCTCTCCCTCGGCCAGGCCTGGGAGTTTCCTCTGGAGAGCTTATGTCTAGTATTCAATGTGCTTGCTTACTTGCTTCCTTTCTTCCTGTTATTTATTTACTTATTTTGATTTTTTGAGATGGCCTTGCTGTGTACTCTAGGCTAGCCCTGAATTCCCTGTGGAGCCTAGGCTGGCCTTGAGTTCCCAGAGACTCTCCTGCTTTAGCTTCTCTGCCATGTGCTTCAATTATAGGCCTGCAGCACTGTGCATGGCCAACCTTGCACACATGTATGGCCCGTACATACCTCTGTCCCCACGGAGAAAGGTGCCTGCATATGTGTAGAAGTGTGTGGATGGAGACCTGCGCTTGAAGGCACGCACCCTAAAATGGATAATAAATTGTCTTCCAGTTCAGCCTCTCGGACTTGCTGCCCAGTGCAGCCCAGCCCAGTGCAGCCCAGAGGTATGTAGCCCTGTCCCTCTCTTGCTGGGCAGGTGACCCCGCGTCATGGCTCCAGTCCCATGGCTGAGGGCCGATCTCTCCTCCAAAGCCCTGTTCAAGGCTGAAGGGCCCTGCCCCCTCTCCCAGGCTCAAGGTCTGATCTCAGCCTCTGGTCTGACTACTCTTGAGGCCCCAAGGTTACCATCTATACAGAATCCATGTTTGTGTCCTGTTTACCCAAGGCCTGGCATGTGGGCACCGTGGTTCATGCTGGAGCCCTCACCAGTCTGCCTTCTGTGAGGACGTAGCCAGTACCAGTGACCACAACAGCGACGCCGTTTGTGGAGCTCTTTGCCCACCAAGTGCTTTTCCTACATCATAAGCCATACTTGCTTCCCTCTGTGACTGCCCGCTGCAGAGGTCCCTCCTGTTGTGGGGTAGACACGGTGTACACCAGAGTGCTTGCCTGGAGCGTGCGCTGGGAAAGGAGGCAAAGACCTGGTGCTGCCTGTTTCCCAGTGCCCATCATGGGATCCTGAGCTGCTGCCGGTCACTGCTGACTATGTGCTGAATTACCGCAGAGGAAAGGATGGCTTTTGACAACTTTTCTTTCTTTAACTTTTTTTTTTTTCTTTCGGAACTGGAGATTGAACTCAGGACCCTGAGCTTGTCAGGCAAGCACTTATTATACTGAGCTATCTCCCTGGCCCTCTTTAACATTTTTAACAAAAATATCTTACTTATTTAGTACAGGGTCTCATTACGTAGCTGAGATTCATAGTGATCTGCCTGTCTCAGCCTCCCAACACTGGGATTATGGGCCGGGTTTAGTGGCTGGCTCAGTTCCTGGGGGCCAGTACTGCATGTGCTGCCAGGAATTAAACCAGGTCTTTGATCAAATGCACTAATTATCTTGAGGAATCAAATCTTCTGAAGTGTCTCTCACCTGCTCCAGTATAATAATAAAGAGAAATCCAGATCACCTTGACCCTGCTACCTGGTCTCGTTATTCACCTTCGCAGTGTTTGTTTTCATAAGCCTGGGGTTGAGGCTGAAGATGCAAAGCTGAAAGGGAAACAAAGCAGCGTGGCCCTGGGCTCTGCCTGTGTTGTGCTCAGATGACCACTCTTTGGTGTTGACCAGGTTGGTAGGTGGCGAGGACTCCTCCATGCTGTCCTCTCTGTCCCTGTGTGGTCCCTGCTGACGGTGTGTATCTGTTCTGGCTTGTAAGAGCACAGGGAAGTGCCATGGGACCCCCCAGGAACAGGTGCAGAGGCCTGAAGCTGGGAACTGTGGCTGCCTGAGGTGCAGACTTGGGCTTGTGACGTGATCTCCATTCAGGTGGCCTGACTGTGTGGGCGCCCAGCGTGGCCTCCACTTGCCCTCCAGCCCACAGGGACTCCTCCTCTCGCATGTGGGTGTGGCACAGCTCAGCTCTCCTACACAACAGCTGGCCGGGCCGCACCACACAGCCCTGACTAGAGTGAAGTTCTCTCCCACGCAGGACCCAACTGTTTTAGCAGACAGCAGACCTCTGACTTCTGGATGAAAGCTGGAAGCCTCGGATGAAACCTGCATGGCGCTTTTCTCTCTATGCCAGACATGGTGGTGCACGCGTATAATCCCAGCACCTGGGAGGATGAGGCAGAAGGATTGCTGTGAGTTCAGGACCAGCCTGGACTACATAGTTGAGTTCAGGGCCAGCCTGAAGCATTATTAAGACCCTTGCTTAAAAACCAGCAACACTCACTAGGCAGCCAGCATTAGGCCTCGGGCAGGAGCATGGGGTGTCTTGGAGCTGGAAGATGACTTTGTCACTGCACAGTGCACTGTGGGTCCCTGACTATGTTCAGCAGCCATTGCTTTCAAAACAATTAGCCACAGCCCTGTGCTGTGCATCAGGATAAATAGCACAGCTCTGGAAAGTCAGCAGAGCCATAGATACTCAGGAAAGCCTGGTGGGACAGAAGAAGGCAAGACTGCATTGGCCATAGGTCCAACTCAAGGTGGAAGTCAGTCTGCCCAGACCATCACGATGAGCAGCCGAGTGGCATGCTCTGTGGGCATGGGGGGTCGACTGGCCCGCTACTTACAAAGAACTTGGAGGAAATTGCTGTGTCTGTCCAATGTTACCCACAGCTTGGTAATTCACCACATACAAGGATGACCCAACTTTCATCCACTGTTACTGAAGCTTATTTTCACTGAGATGCCACCACCATATAAGTGGTGAGCCAGAGTCTGGGGAGATGGGGACTGACACTGCCCTAGGAGCCAGTGAGGTTTGCCGCAAGAGGGAGAGCCATGATGCACAGGTATGTCCAGAGCCCATGCTGGGCCATGAGTTCTAGACTGCCCGAGTCCTCCCCAAGTCACCCGAAGCTGGCTGGCATTATTTCTCCTTCCAAGCCAAGGAAGCGAGGTTGGTGACCAGATAAGGTCGTGGAGGAAGCAGGGTACGGATGGGGCCCAGGTCCCTGTGTGGGAGCAGTACGGGCAGCCAGCTGCTTCCCTCTCGAAGGATGATCAGGTAAGGCTCCTGTGCTTGTCTGTGGCCTGAGGTGGAAAAAACCCTCATCTTTATTGTATTTTATATCAGAGAGGTTTATCCTCAAAACAGCAATCACAGTCCTCCTGTTCACAGCATTTTCCGCAGCAGACAGGTGGTTGATCTGCAGGGACACATGGAAACTATTACGCTGTAGAAATAGCAAGTGTCTGTAAATCATAATAAGTGCAGGATGCTTACGAGAAATTCTGATCAGAGACAGGAGAATAAAACAAGGAAGCATGTTACTTCTAGAAAGTGAAAAATGTGCCAATAAGGACCCAACTGTAACACATCATGACCTTTCTGTGGCTTTATTCAAAGCGAGAAACATCGAAAATTCTTAATTTAGCGTTGCTCTGGGGGATGTTAATTTTCTACCTGGAGAACTGTTCAGCTTGAGATGTCGCCCGCCCTCCCTCTGGGGTGGAGAGTTGGGGAAGAGCAGCTCTAGAAATCCTCATTACCTCCTCTTCACACCTGCCCCCGCGGACTTTAAAAGTGATAATTGCTTGAAATACTGGGAGAAAGTAATTTGTATTGGTGAGGCACCAGGGAACTTCAAACAAACCAAACCTGGGTTCTCCAGTGGGGACTTCCACCACCGAATTATGGGATGTGACAGCTGGGGAGGGGGGTGCTAGAGCATGCGGCCCCCACACAAGAGCCTGCCACTTGGTGTGAAGAGGATTTCTCCAGGGGTCACAAACAGTAGGGGATCCATGGCCAGAGCCCTTGGAGGATGACGTAGTGTTCAGGGCCCTGAACGTTGTTGTTTTGGTTTTGGTTTTGTTTTTAGATTAAACTGTACTTGAGTCGGAAGTTGTAAGGCCTGCTGTTGTTCATGGCCTCGGGTTCTCAGCACCTGGAGAAACTTCGTTTTTAACACCTCTGTCGCACCCCACACGTGTTGGGCATGATCGTAATGGTTTGCAAATGTAAACACGAGCTCCTCAGAGTCCTGTGAAGCTGCCCCATCTTGGGCTTACCAAAAGCTCCTAGTCCCACTGTAAGAACCTTCCTGTCCTCCTTGTCCCTGGGTGTATCTTGTCCTCTTAGAAGTATGAGGGACGGTGGCTGAGAGGCTGCAGGATGAGGCGTGAAGTTCGCCCAGGACCTGGTGTCAGGCGTAGGTGACAACAGCCCATCCTTCTCCCTCGACAGTAGAGTTCTCAGGGTGACATGGCGTACCTGCTCGTGGCAGCGTGGAGAAAGTATTAGGAAGGAGGAACATCTTCCCTAGTGTAACTGCAGCAATGTCCAAAGTAAATCTCAGAGTATGCAGCTTCTTGATTGAGAACAGGCAGCACTCTTTCCCCTTTTTATAAAACAAAACCTTTCTGATCTCAAGGGGACAATGCATAATATTCTAGGTAGCAAGTTTGCAAGCATGTCAAAGCACTCAAGATCAGAATCGACCGCAGCCCCACAGGTCGACACTGTGGTCCCTTTTCAGTACTTTGGTTTCTGGCTTTTTCCTCTTCACAGGGAGGCTTGGTGTGAAAGGTCTCTTGTCCCCAAAACCAACCCAGCTGTGCTATCTTCAGCAAGGAGCCCTTCCCCTCCTGTGCTCTGACTGCCTCACCTCACCCTTCTGATGGCTGGCCGGTGGGCCAGGGCACGGGCTCCAGGCCTAGTTCGCCATGCCCATGGCCAGTGGGCCCTGTCACCCTGAGCCTACGAGGGCGGAAGGCTTCTTGTGCATCTCCTGATGGGGCTTGAGTGGCCAGCCGCTGTTGGCAGTCTGATGCAGCTGTGTCCTCCCTCTCATGGGCTTCCCAGCCACTGCCACCTGCATCCAGGGGCTTCCCCCAACCACGCACTCAAAGCAGAGAGCAAGCAGCTCAGTGCGCACAGACTCCCAATTGGCGCTCTGGTTTTTAGCCTGTTTATGCATCTTACTCTGCATGCTGACAGTGCACGCTGCTGCCCTTCCTGCCTGGAGCCTGCCATAGCAAGACACCTTCACTGCTGCTCACCTCCTTTGCCCCCTCCCTCTCTCCCTCCCTCCCTCCCTCCCTCCTGTTGTCTTTTTCTTTGCTCTTTCCTTTGGGCTTTCCATATAAGAGAAACTGCAGAATTTCCATTTGTGAGTCTGATTTATTTTACTTACCATTATGGTCTGAAGGTCATCCATGTCCACAAGTGACTCAAGTTTGTCCTCTGTGGCAGGAGCGCTCCGTCGTGCATAAATGCCACATTCTCTTTGTCGGTTCATCTGTTGGTGGACATACAAGGTCACTGCCCAGAACCAGATATTGTGGTTTACGCTGCTGTGTGTTTTAGACGATCGTTTAATATCACCTTTTCTTATTTTTTATACACTTGCTTGGGTTTTGGAAATATTTGCGTTTCCTCTACTGGCCTCTGAAACTTCTGTGCTAGGGTAGTGTTTTGGAGTTCAGGGAGACGCAGAACGCAGGCTCACACCCAGAATCCAGCTCTGCCTCTTCCACCATGAAGCCCGGTGGCTGCATTCATGTCATTTTTAAAACATTGAGGACCCCAGGCCAGGACGTGCCTGGGCCACCTGTCTTCCGTGCTGTCCACAGAGGCAGCCTCCAACCCCTCCCTCGCCCACACAACATCCTCTGTCACTCCTCTCTGTGGCTTCTCTTCCTGCTCCAGTGGGTGGCACTCACACATTGCCCTTCCTTGGTCCACCTCCATATGCGACTCCCTGTGACCAGACCATGCCCTGTGTTGTGAGCATGGGGTTCTCCTGCTCTCATGCCTTCCGGGAAGAGCCAGTTCAGTGTTGGAGATGCTGAGCAGAGGGTCTGGGTGGGCTGTCCTGCCTCTGGCTCATCAGGAGGTTGCTGGCAGCCTGCTATCCCTGGCAGGTCTCTGGTTTTGAGGGCATCTTTGCCTATAGCATAGAGAGAGCCCCTACCAGCTCCAGCATCCTGCATGCCCAGACAGCGGCTGCTGCCCCCCCTATGGATGACCCATATCTCACCTGTGTCCCGTCCTGAGCCCCACACCGACTTGGAGCCAGAACCACTCCAAGAGAGGGGAGACCTCTCACAACCCTGGCCTCCATAAATGTTGCTGTGGAAGTGAGACGCGTGGTGCACAAAGACCAGAGACATCAGAGGTCAGGAAGCGATGCCCCCTGACAGCCTTTTCACTGCCTTCTTACGAGGTGGATTATTCTTCCCAGACGTTTCTATTTTAGAAAGTGCTGTAATTTTAGGGCTGGGGAGATGGCTCAATAATGTAAGTGCCTGCCTAGTGAGTCCAAGGTCCTGAGTTTCATCTCTAGTACTGAAAAATCGATGGATGGATGGAAGGGAGGAAGGAAGGAAGGAAGGATATTTAAATGGAAAAAACACATCATAGTACCAGCTAGCAGTTGAGCATGCATGATTCTGTGATTGATGAGGCTGCAGCGTCGCTGGGTTTAATCTGCAGGGGCTGTCCCTTACTGGCCTGTGTCATGTAGGGTCGGCAAGAGGTACGGTGGGGTCCCAGGAGGTCTGCACAAACCCGTGGCCCTGTGTCAGGATAGGAGAAGGTCCCCGAGGTGCTGCACACCCAGCTCCGCCTGTCCCTGGTGGGACCAGAGGGATGCGATGATGCCCCAGGAGGGGCGTGTGCATGCGTGATTGTGAGCAGCACCTGGGGGGGGGGGCTTCGTGTAGTGCTGTGGGTCTTCCCCCTTCCATGAGCACGCATGCATGGTGTGTCAGCCTGGCTGGGCCCTGTCCTGCTTGTATGTAACTCCCAGCTGCCACCTCTGAGCTCTCTGGGGCCCCCTCTGTGATAGTATGAGGTGTGGGGACCCGGCGTTATGCATAGTAGAATCCACTCGCATTTGCTTCATGTGCAGAAAAGAGTTACCCTCCATTTAGTCCAGGCCCATTTTTCTCCTATTAGGCCTGTCTGAACTCAGGCATAATTCATAGAACTTAAGTTCATTTACAACGTGCAGTGAAGTGGTTTCTAATAGATTTACTGTGTTGTGCAGCTCTCAGCACCTTATTTTAAAACATGCGTCACTCCTAAGAAAACTTGTATAGATTTGTCCCAATTTTCTCCCTTCTCTTAGCCCTGGGGAGCCCTTGTACTCCATCTCTGAGGATTTGCCCGTTGGGGACATTTCACATTTTCTCATGACTGGAATCGTACATGGTGTGGCCTGTTACGGCTGATTTATTCCACTCGGCATAACATACCCAGATTTCTTTGCTGGGTTTCAGTCCTTCACCCCTTTTCAAGACTGACTAATATCCCATTGCATGGACTGCAGTTTGTCCTTCCTCGAAAGGCTGCTTCCACCCTTATGAGTAACACCGCCGTGGACCTTTGTGTGCAAGCATGTGTAGGTATAGGCATTTTCACTTCTTTGGGGCCTTAGGAGCAGAATTTTGGACCCAGTTGGTAATTCTTTTTTTTTTTTTTTTAATTTTTTTTTTTTTTTTTTTTTTTTTTTTAGAACTTTTTTTTTTTTTTTTGTCTTTTTGAGACAGGGTCTCAGTATGCAGTTCAGGCTGGCCTTGAGCTCACTTTTGTAACCCAGGCTGGTCTCGAACTCACACCGATCCTCCTGCCTCAGCCTCCCAAGTGCTGGGATTACAGGCGTGTGCCACCACGCCCGGCACTATCTCAGAACTTTTGTTTGTTTATTTATTTATTTTTATGGCCGGCTCAGCCTGCCCTAAGGGCAGGGCTGGCACAGCATGTGGTGCTGGGGATCGAACCGTGGTCCCTGCAACTGCCTAAACTTTCCTAAGCAGGCGCTTTAGACCACTGAGCCATCCTGCTGGGCCCCCCCATTTGATAATTCTGTGGTTAATTTTTTGAGCAACTGCAAAACCTTTTCCTGTTTCTTTTGAATATTTTCAAAGCTTTAAATGTCAACTAGTTTAAAAAAAAATAAAGGGGAGGAGAGCTAAACAAGTTAATACGTTTAGCTGGAGAAAATATACTTAAGTTAGTAATAAGTGGTAGAGGAAAAAATAATTTAGTTGGTTACACAAGTTGATGTGTTAGAGGAAAACACAACTAAATTAATAGGCAGAGAAAGAAAAATAGCTGTTTTAAACATAAAAATGTAACTGTTTTAGTTGTGTTAAAAGAAGGGCCAGGCTTTCCAACTTGGTCCCGGCAGAATGGCTCCTGCAAAGAAGGGTGGAGAGAAGAAAAAGGGCCGCTCTGCCATCAACGAGGTGGTGACCCGAGAATACACAATCAACATTCACAAGCGCATCCACGGAGTAGGCTTCAAAAAGCGCGCCCCTCAGGCACTTAAGGAGATACGGAAGTTTGCCATGAAGGAGATGGGGACACCAGATGTACGCATCGACACCAGGCTCAACAAAGCTGTCTGGGCCAAAGGAATAAGGAATGTTCCATACCGTATCCGGGTACGACTGTCCAGGAAACGGAATGAGGATGAAGACTCTCCAAACAAGCTGTATACCTTGGTAACCTATGTCCCTGTTATCACGTTCAAAAATCTCCAGACAGTGCATGTGGATGAGAACTAACCTGCAAGTAAAGTTATAGAACTGAAAAAAAAAAAAAAAAGGGCCAGGAATGAGTGTGAGAGGATACTTGTTACCTAGTGTGTACAAGACCCTGGGTCCAATCTCTAGTACCACTAAGAAATGTCCTTTACACTTACAGAATCTCTAGATCTACAGATTGAAACTGGGTGGGGAAAGTGAATCCCTGTAGATTCTTTTTTCTGTTTTTGAAACAGGGTCTCATTAATAGTTGAGGCTGGCCTCGAGCTCACAGCTAGCATCCTGATCCTGGGATACAGCCACACACCACCACACCCAGCCTCTCCATAGTCTTTGCACAAATATACCGTGATTCTGGCAGAGCGAGGCTGAACGAGCAGGAGCAGTCAAGGTGGACAGGACTCCTTGGATGCTGTCACCAGGTGGAGGAGCCGGCAGCTGGAGAGGCACGGTTATCAGTGTGGGCTGGACAGTTCAGGGGAAGGTGGGAAAGCCGGGCGCCTCTAGGGCGATGCTTCCTTATCCTGGGAATGGGACTCTGCTGGATACCGGGACGTGGCTCCCATCTTCTCTGACCTCCTGTCCACCTGTGTGGCTTGGCTCTCGCTGGCATGTGGAGAACCTGCAGAGTGGTGTCCTGTCCTTGGCATGCTCAAACGAGGCTGTGTGACCCTTTCTGAGGCAGAAGCAGGTGGTGACCGCATCTGAGGGACAGAGGTTCTGTGACCAGCCTCTGTTGCCTGCAAACCGCAGCCTGGCCTCCTGGGTCCAGGTGAAAAACAGATGGGACAGCACCTAGCTTTTTTATGTGTTACGCGTGTTGCCGTTTTAGACTTCCCTTGTTTCTCTCTGAAACCTGGGGATTGTCACGAACACCTTCCTTCCAGAGGGCAGATGAGATGCAGCTCAGACCAGGCATACAGAAATACTGCCTTGAAAATGAAGGTAGGGCTGGGAAGATAGTGGTCTAAGGGCCTGCTGGGCCAGAGCAAGGACCTGAATTCCATCCTTGGTACCGAATGCTGTGCCGGCCCCAAAACCCGGTGTGGTGGTGCATGCCTGTAATCCCAGCGCTGGGGAGGGTGAGACAGGAGGGTCGCTACGAGTCCGAGCTGCGTAGCGAGACCCCGTATTAACAAAACAATAACAAAGCAGAAAGAAAGGTTCAGTGGGTTTTGCTGTGGCTTTGTGCTGGGTTTCTTCCCAAAGAAGCCAGCATGTCCCTGGTGGTGTCCTCCTAGGTAGAGCAAGCCATCCCGCATGGCCTCTAAAATGAGGTACCTGGAGAGGCTAAGGCAAGCCTGTCCTCTGCTGCTGCCACGTGTAGGCCCCCTTCTCTGTATCCTGTGGGCTCAGGGGGCTCAGAGTCAAGGAATATCAGCTCCTCCATCTGAGGGATGCTTCAGGCTGGTGTCTGGCGTCTGTTTGCACCACTAGCACCGGTGGCTACTTCACACTGGGTCACCCCCCAACCTTCTTCTGGTTTTGAGTTTGTTACTTTTACTGGGTTGTCTTGGGTGGGCTCCTCAGACCCTCGTGCCGCAGCTCCCAGCCCGCTAGGATTCCAGGTGTGGCTCGAGCTTCTTCTGCAGGGTGAGTGCCACCAGCGGGTGAGCCACTGTTCCCGCAGTTCTCCCTTTTGTTCCCTCCTCCCTCTCTCCCTTCTTCCCTTCCTCCCTCCCTCCTTCCCTCCCTCCCTCCCTCTCTCCCTCCCTCCCTCCCTCTTTCCCTCCCTTCCTCCATCCCTCCCTCCCTCCGTCCCTCCTTCTCTCCCTCCCTCCCTCCTTCCCTCCCTCCCTCTTCCCATACACATCATCAGGACCACAGAGTCCTCATCCCTCGTATGTGACTGCTTTGACACTTGCCACTTCTGGTGCTTGATGTGTTTTTATATATTTTGTCCTGGTGCTTATCATTTCTTGGGTGCTCAGTGCACAAGCTGGAACTTGGCAGTGTTGAGTGGCTTGCTGCTGTTTGCTGCCAGCAGTGTGTGTAGTGCTGGATGCCGCAGTGCCGGAGCTTGGGGCTCAGCATTTGCTGACGGCAGCGGCCCGTCGCTCATGGTCACAGCCCTCCAGGTATTGCAGTCTTGTCTCCACTCCTCTCTTTCCCTTCCTCGCTACTTGCTCTGGTTGTGTCGTCTCTGATGTTTGTGTCTGGGTCTCTCTGCTTTTGTATTTTCCCCGCTTCTGGATGAACTTACCCAGCATCCACTGAAACGCCATTCCTGTGTCAGCACTCACTCTGAGAGGTGGAGTCAGGGAGATCACAGCTCAGGCCCAGCCCAGACAACGTGGTGACTCAGCCAGATCCTATTTTAAAATGAAAAATTAAAAGGATTCTGGGGCCCAGTGGGATGGCTCAGTGGTCTAAAGCACCTGCTTGGGAAAGCGTGGGTGGCTTTAGGCACCGCGGTTCGATCCCTGGCACCACTTCTGGGTGGGCTGAGCCGGCCATAAAAATGAGTGAATAAACAAACAAAGGTTCTAAAACAAGAAAAAAAATAAATAAAATAAAAAATTCTTAAAAAAATAAGAGGATTCTGGAAATGTGGCAGAGAAGGAGCGGGCTGCCCAACAGGAAGTCATCTCCATAAGGGCATCACGGTTTCCTCTAAGCAGCGAGCCAGTGGGTCATGAAGCCGGGGATGAGGACGACTCTCAGATGAGGCAACTAGTTCAGCGCATTCCCAGGTGTGACTGGCTGGGTGCTTCCAGAAGTCCTGCGTGCTGCCTGTCTGCAGCAAGAGTGCCCGGGGACCAGGTGCCTGATGACCCGCTACTCCCTGCCAAGGTACCCCCGGCCCTGCACCCCGCTTTACCACTTGCAATGCTTCTCTGTGCCTCATCTGCTTGACCCTGGCGCAGCTCCCCTCGTGGAGAACCTGAGAATGGAAAGGCAAAATCTCTCGTGGCAGATCACAGGCAGCTCGTGAAGGGCAGTCACGTCCCCAGGCAGAGTCCAGTCCAGCACTGCCCTCCCATCCTACCTTGGTGTGGAACCTGAAGAGGGCACTTCTGCCCAGCCTGGGGCTACCCTGTCCTTCTGCCTGGCTCCAGAATGCCCTAAGCTGACCTATATCTTACGCAGGAAGAGTCTGTTTCTCAAGGGAATTTGCTGGAACCATGGCCTATCCTCTGTCCCCTCCCTGGCAGGTAGCCTGCCTGTGCTCAGCCTGGTCAGCTGCTCTGATGACCTGTGTCACCGTGCAAGCCTCACTAACATGTGAGGCATGTGAGATCACCTCTGTTGTTTGGGTACATGTGCTGGTCATTTCTTCTGGGTCACTCTTTGAAATAATGACATCACTTTTTCTTTACATTCACTGTTCCTTGTGAAGTAAAAAGGAAAGGAAGACAATGTCTGTACACGTGCCTGCCTCTTTTCCTCAGGCAGGGGCTCGAAGCTAGGGGTGTCGGGGCCAGCGACACAGAGCCGGGCGTGGTAATTAATGCTGGTACTGCTGCGCATCCTGTGCTCACAGGAAGCCATCCTAGGTCAGGTTGTCTGGATGGCGCGGCTCATTCTACATCAGCTTCACATAAAGATGCAGGTTGTGGTCCCATTGCTCATGGAGGAGACAAAGGGCTGGAATCAGAGTATAGTTACCCTGGAAGTAGGGAAGGCTCCAGTGTGGGCCAGCTGGCATGGGGGACCAAGGACTTTGCAGGTTGGCCCATGTCTTTGGTGTGCACAGTCCCTCCCTGGGCAGCCTCAGTCTGCCAACACGATAATGAGAGGCTCTTGAGGTCCCTGAAAATGTGGCTGTCAACTTCCCCATGCCACCCTGAGAACAGGCGTGGGGCAGGTCAAGGCTCCGGGCTCGACAGGCAGATCAGGCCCTCCGCATCTGCCCAGGGCCTGGCAGCAATTCCCTAAGAAGGAAGGGAACGTAAGGTAACTTCTGGGGGAAGCTCCCCACCCACAAGGCGTGCTGCAGAGGGCGGCGTCCCTGAGCACGTGCACAGGGTGCTGTACATCATGAGCAGAAAGCAGTCCCTGTCATCTCTGCTACTCCAGCTTTCCCTGGGCAAGGAGAAGTTTCTTTTTGATGAAGTATAAATAGAACTGAAAGTCTTTCTTGAGGTCTTTGCATTTTGTTTTTTCTATTTTTACACCATCACAGCAAATATTTTCAAAGGTCTTCTGTTCTAGCTCAGCTTCCCAGGGCGCTTGGATCACACCATGCTAATGACATAAGAACTGGCTTGTATAATCTGTTTGGTCATCTACATACTGAGCTTCATTTTCCAGCTCATTGCAGGAGTTTGGCTTCTATATCTAAAACCAAAGGTTCTTTCTCCTTGAGTCATATGAGCATATCTGTGAGTGGCAAGGCTGGGCCATGCTGTCCTACTCAGGACTGGCTGTGCCTTCCTCTAGACCACGTGCTGTGCAGGGGGGAGCAGGCGGGCCTCGTGATTGTTACAGGGGTGAGGTAGGTGAGTTTAAAGGTGGCCTGAGCAGGCTGAACCAG
The DNA here is from genome assembly GCA_004027025.1 of Myocastor coypus. NCBI lineage: Eukaryota > Metazoa > Chordata > Mammalia > Rodentia > Myocastoridae > Myocastor > Myocastor coypus. The sequence continues at coordinate 438 of PVJA010018204.1, read as the reverse complement.
CTGCCCTAACCAGTGAAATTGGTGCCAGTAAAAAGGGGTTGTTATGGCTTTATACTACTTGCAGTAATATTTTGTTGTAAGTTTATTGACTTTGCCTTCAGAATGGGAATTGAAATCCATTTCTGCATTGCTAGTTCTTGCACTTCTCTGATTTGGGTGAGAGGAAAGTGGTACAAGCGATGTATCCCAGAACCTTTGCGCTGAGCTGTATCCTGGCCTTTTTCTCTTTGACTGCTCTTTATTTCGAGACATGTTGTCCTTCAGTTGCCTAGGCAAGACTTGACTTTGCTATCTTCCTGCCGCAGCTTCCTGGAGTACTGGGATTACAGGCATGTACCACCATCCCCAGCCTGGTCTTTAGTTTCTCCATCCATACTTTTCCTTCGATGTCTAGTTTTTGTTTAATATAAGCCTGTGTGTGTGTGTGTGTGTGTGTGT
>PVJA010018203.1:0-34708 GCA_004027025.1 Myocastor coypus | reverse complement strand
TGAGCCACCACGCCCGGCTTGGGGAATTTATTAAGACCTTGCCTCAAAAGAAAAAAATAACCAATGGGCAGGAAATGCAGCTCAGTGTGAAAAGCCTGAAATAACCACCGATATTTCAACTTCAAAAAAAGGAAACCAAACATCTCCTATATATATATGAGAAACTACATATTAGAAGTTTCTGCCATTCCCATTAATGTTCTGCTGACCACCCTAAAAATATCAGGTTCAGTTTAACCTTTTGTCAGTCATAAAGGGGGAACAAGCAGGAGGTCAACCAGGGATTATAAAACGCTTGAGGATAAGAAGTGCTGTTCTTAAAGAAAGCAATGCAAACTGCCCACCTACACTCTGGGGCTTGTTAAAGGATTAAAAACATTCCTCTTGGGCTCTTTATTCTTTATCGAAGCCCATACAACAACTTCTCTTGCCCTCTGGGTTATGGTCTTTGTTATTTTTTACATGCTACATCTAGACATATTAGAATATTTTGCCTTTGTATAACTGGAAAATATTTTGAGTTTTCAAAGGTATGCTTGCTAAATATCAAATTAAATGAGGACAGATTGTTTTTTCTTTCAGTACTTTAAATTAGTCTAGTTTCTTACCCATTCTTTTTCTTTCTAATGTGAAATAAGATGCTATTTAATTTTTCTCCTCCATAGCATGCATATATATATATATATATATATATATATATATATATATATATATATGCTTTAGTGATCTTTTTCTTTCCAATTAGTTTTGGACAATTTCATTTCATTTTTGTGTATCTTGGTATGATTTTATTCATATCTCTTATGTAAAAAGCTCATTTTTCTTGGAAATGTGGTGCTATAATTCTAACTAAATTTAGAAATTTTAAATCTTTAAATATTTATTGCCTATGCCTTTCTACTTTGAGAATTCTAATTATACAAATATAAGTATCTTGATTATGGCACACAGTGAACTATTATATGACTGATCTGTAAATTCTTTCATTTTTATTTTAGATAATTGTTATTGTTATATTCAAGTTTGTAAATAATTTATTTACAATGTGCATTGTATTATTCTCATTCTGTGTATAATTTTATTTTTTATTTTTTATTTTTTTTAAAGAATTTTATTTATTTTTTTCCTTGTTTCAGAACTTTTGTTTGTTTATTCACTCATTTTGATGGCAGGCTCAGCCCGCCCCAAGGGCAGTGCTGGCGCAGCATGTGGTACCGGGATTCGAACCGTGGTCCCTGAAGCCGTCTAAGCTTTCCCAAGCAGGCACTTTAGACCACTGAGCCATCCCACTGGGCCCGTGTGTATAATTTTAGAAATATTTTTCTAAAATTCACTTTGACTATATCTTATATCTTTCACATTTCAATATTTGTCTAAAATTTTTAATATGCTATATAATTATTGATTTTCAGTAAAGTTAATGAAGAAAGAAAGTAAAAGCAGTATCAATGCAGTGTTTATTATAATGTATAAGTTGCTGATTCTTCCTTCAATGCCATAGGCAAAGAGCTGAGAAGCTCTATTTACTAATTATTTCAAGTAATGAGTCATGAAAATTCGCCAATATACTGTATATGTTATGTGAAATCATACTAATAATTTTGTACTTTTGGTATATGTGAAAAATAAAAAGTTAACATTTGTCTTCTAAGTTAAAAAAATCCCTTTTAGGAAAAACTAAGTGAATCGTGTGGAGTGGATGTGAGGGCTAGGACTATGTGCCTCAGGCAAACAAACAGAACTTCAACAAACTTGGATCTCTGAAGACTCAAATGGACTAAAACAAGTTTAAAAAAGACCCAAATATTTTCCTCACTTAAAAAAAAAGCCTTTTCCAGTAGTTGCCCTTACCAAGCTTATCATTTAAGAATATAATATAAGACTAAAACCATGCTTAAAATGCTTGTCATTCTGGTCTTCTAGACATGTGCTGCTTCTAAAGTAATTTCAGTTATTGCTATACTCTCTCCAGTGAGTGTTTGTTTTAAAAGAAAACAAAAAGGGTAATTAAAGCAAAAATGAGACAAGGAAAAATGCCTTAGGTTTGACTTGCTATAATTTTGTATATGCTTAGATTTTTAAATTTCTGTGTAAAGAAAGTATAACAGTTTTTTTAATCACATGCTATAGAGATTTATTAGAATATCAATGATTGATGGAATATTAAAAAATATATTGGTTCTACTGCCCATGCTTTTGCTCTCATGGAACAGGCTATAACTAACACTTTGCTAATAAATTTGATATGGTTGAAAAAAATTTTTAAAAATAAACAAAAATGAACCTAGTATAAAAAAGCAATCATAATCATCACTAATTTTAATCTCAAGTTCAAATATTAGCCAAATACTTTAGCAAATTACTCTGGGTTGTAAGGTTATACCATAGTTGCTAGAAGCTTACAATCTCTGACATCATCTTTTCTACACTATACTTAGAAATCAGAGCACTTAAGCTGTTTATAACTCCCTCTGTGTATCATATATAGCAAGAGCTAACAGGATACTCACCAGATAATGCAGCTCTTCTCTTTTTCTCTTCAGGTGTCAGCCCTAACCCAGAGACTCTTTCATTATATCGCTTCTGGTCATTTTTTATAGTGTTATAGGCCTGTAGATCCAAACACAAAGAAATATTACTTCATCATGCAGCCACATTGTACCATAAAGTAGTAGCACCTTTTAATAAAATGAGAAGCTTTTGTCTACACGTTAGTTCCTCGATGTTAAAATCACTAAAGGCAAAGATCTTAAGAAAAAAAAGAGGCATACACACATTTGGTGTGAAAGATTATGCACACACCTGTAATCCCAGCACTCGGGAGGCTGAGGCAGGAGAATCAGTGCAAGTTCAAGACCAGCCTGGGCTACAAAAGTGAGCTCAAGGCCAGCCTGAACTGCATAACAAGACCCTGTCTCAAAAAGACAAAAAAAAAGAAAGAAAGAAAGAAAGATTATGCAAAAGTAGATGAAAAACTATGCCAGTGCCAGGTATTCTGAAGCTATCTGTAAAGACTTCTCCTACTTAATTTTGAAAGTATAGATAAAGCAATAATTTCATCTATTACTAAGTATCACACAGAACTAACTTTAAATCATGTTTAAATGGGTTTACAGAAATGAATTTTAGACTATGCTGGCCACTAGATGCGAAAAATACTCTATGTGGCCCTTACTAGAAGGAGGAAAATATGGTTTTTGTTTTCTTTATATTCCAGGTACTTAGATGCTTGGAAAAGTGGCCATGTGTATATTAAAATATATCCTATATTTTAAAATTTCTTTTTTTGCTCTGTTTTTGAGACAAGATCTTGTGTAGCTAAAGCTGGCCTTGGACTCTAAGTAGCCCAAGCTAATATTGCACTCATGGTGATTCCTCTTGCATCAGCCTCCTATGCTGGGATTATAGGCATGTGCCACATCTGCCCGGTATTCCATTCTTACAAAGTAACTTTTCTTTCTTGTTTCTAAACTGAGGCAGAGTTTCAGTCGTACTCTACAATTTACTGAAGGTCAAACAACTTGCTTAAACACCCATTATAAATATAGCATGTGAGCCAGGCATGGTGGCACATGCCTGTAATCCCAGCACTTGGGAGGCTGAGGCAGAAGGATCCATGTGAGTTCAAGGCCAGCTTGGGCTACAAAAGGGAGCTCAAGGCCAACCTGAACTGCATAGTGAGACCCTGTCTCAAAAAGACAATAAATAAATAAAGCATGGGTCTTCTCTATTCTTTCCAGTGGAACAATATTTTACCATTAATACTAGTTTGTTGTTGTTTTATAATATATATATATATATATATATATATATATATATATATATATATAGTACTAGAATTTAAGTGATCTTTTTATTTTAAGTTTTATATTATGTATTTTTCTCCAATACTGGGGTTTGAATCTGCGGTAATCTACCACTGAGAGTATCCACAGTATTTTACATTTTTTTACTTTGAAACAAGGACTTACTAAAGTTGTCCACAAAGGATTTGAACTTATGATCTGCCTACCTAAGCCCCAGTGCTAGGATTATAGGTATGCATCACTGGACTGCGTTATTTTTATCTTTTAAATTATATTTATTTGGTACCGGGAATCAAACCCAGGACCTTATATATGTTAGACCAGTGCTCCACCACTGAACCATATTCCCCAGCCCTACAAGCTACTTTTTTTTGTCTTATTGAGAGAGGGTCTTGCTATGCAGTTGAGGCTGGCCTTGAGCTCACTTCTGTAGCCCAGGCTGGTTTTGAACTCACACCAATCCTCCTACCTCAGCCTCCCAAGTGCTGGGATTACAAGCGTGAGCCACCACTCCCGGCTCCTACAAGCTACTTTTTGAAAAGTAGTAAGCAAAGTAAATTTTTAAATCATAACATTTTTGTGCTTTTGTACTTCACAGGGTTCATAAACAGGTATTTAAGTGATTGCATGGCAAATGAAATCCGAGACTAATGAATTGAAGAAAAGATGAAGTATCAAAAACATATTGTGAGAGTATTCCTAGGATTCCCCATTAGAGAGCAGCTCATTAACTGACATGCAACAATCCAGGGAACATGGACTCTCAGGTCTGAGAATGACATTTGTCAGCTGGCAAACATTTAACATAGGTAACAAATGGAGTAACAAGTACTATATGTGAAAAGAAAATAGCTGCTCTTTGAATTTACCACTAAATTCAAATACATAAACAACTCACTGAACATTCACTTCATATACATGATTTAAAAGCTTGGCTTCAAATTACTCATACGGTAATTCAGTATTTCATTTGTTCCAGTGTTTAATCATAATTAAGTTTTTATTTTAATAAAGACTTTTGGCCTGGGGGTGGGGCAGCCCAGCAGTAGAGAATATGCAGGAGGCCTGGGGTATAATCCCTGGCACACACACAAGAAAGGACTTTTACCTCCAAAGACTTCACTGAGTGAACGGAAAGGATAGTTTGCCGAGGCTCACTGAGAGCACATTCTGAAGTGCTCAAAGCCCAGCTAACACCCACCTCTCCATGACTTCACACATGAACAGAAGAACAGAGGAAGAAACAGCTTGAGGTTTAGTGAGGAAAGGGCAGAACAAGGCTCTCTGTGTGTGTATCAGCTTTTAAGCTAAATGTTCTGATGGAGACATTAAAATTCATGTCTCCCCAGGGCTTCCTATTTCCAGTTTGCAGATTTCCAATTAATGATACAAATGTTACATTAGGAAATTTATTTAAAAAAAAGAAATTGCCTGGCAGGATGGCTCAGTGGTCTAAAGCTCCTGCAGGCAGCCGCAGGGACCACAGTTCGATCCCCAGTACCACATGCTGCGCCAGCCCTGCCCTGAGGGCAGGCTGAGCCAGTCATGGAAATGAATAAACAGACAAACAAAAGTTCTGAAACAAGAAAAAAAAATAAAAAAATGAAAATTTAAAATAAAAAAGCAGGTTTATATTAGGGGGGCTGGGGAGACAGCTCCGAGGCACAAGTGCCTGCCTGGCAAGTGCAAGGTCGTGAGTTTGAACACTGGTCCCGCAAAAAAAATAAATAAATAAAATAAATAAATAAATTTATGAAACATATTATTGCTTACAACTTTTCTAAACAGATAGGTATGATGGTGTTTATGCAACAACTTTTCTAAACAGATAGGTATGATGGTGTTTATGCAACTTAACAGGTCATTTCCTGATTGAGGTAACGTGATTCTATTGGTAGAATAACAGCAAGTGGCCTGAATAATCTTGCCAAATATAGTTTTTTTGAGGCATCAGGCTGGCCTTGAACTCATGCTGATTGGTCTGCCTCAGCCTACTAAATGCTGGGATTACAGGTATGTACCACCAGTCCTGGCTGTTTATCAAAAAAATAACATAGGTAATCTGCCTGAGGTCCTACAGGAAGACATCCATAACAAGAAAAATTCACATGGATGTCAATCAAGTATTTATGTTCACATTTAAGCAGAAAAATCATTGGCCCAATCAATCTTTCTCAAACTGGGGTTGTGACCCTTTAGACTGCTGTAAAATCAATTTGTAGGTTAAGACCAACATTAAGAAAATACAGAAAATACTGGATCACAGAAGGAACATTGTTTGAAACATTGTTTCAATTTTTATGTCTTTATAACTAATAGATTACAAGATAAAATGTATTTCTTTCTATTGGTCATAGCAATATTTTTTCTTTTCCTTTTTAAAGAAATTATTTAATTTATGTTATGGCTGGCTCAGCCTGTCCTGGGGGTTGGGCTGGCATAGCATGTGGTGCTGGGGATGGAACCATGGACCCTGAAGTTGCCTAAACTTACCTAAGCAGTCGCTTTAGACCGCTCACCTATTTTTTAAAGTCAGAAATTCCTTTGTATGGGTTGACATGGAAAAAGCAAAAAGCTCCCAGTATAGGAATTGTTAAAGTAGTAGGTTGAAATTGGGAATACTACCTCAAATGAGAAAAGTTATGCCAGGACACTATTAAGGACTAAACGTTCATATCCTCTCCTAATACAAGCTGAATCCCTATCCCCCAACATAAAAGTACAGAGACATGGGGTTTTCATTTATTTTCTTATTTTTTTAATGTTTTGGTGCCACGGATTGAACTCAAAACCTTGTGCTTCCCAGGCAGGTGCTTATACCTCTGAAGCATTTCCCTGGCCCAAGATGGGACTTTTAGAAGGTGATTATGGTTAAATGAAATTCTAACAGCAGTGCCCTGACCTATTAGGACTGGTGCCTTTTAAAGAGGAAGAGACAACAGAGTGACCTAGCAAGCTATCTTTCTCCAATCATGGGAAGACACAGCAAGAAGGTGGCTGGCTGCATGCCACCAAGAGAACCCTCACCAGAAACTGAACCCTATCTAAGCTTGATCTTGTACTTCCAGCCTTTAGAACTATAAGAAAATTAACTTTTGGTGTTTAAATCAGGAAGTCTCTGATATTGTTGTGGCAGTGCAAGTAACTACCACACTTACTAACAACTTTTAGGTATATCTCACCAAATCTGGATGCTGATTTTTAAGTTAACATTTAATTTCAGAGGAAAAATGAGCCTAAAGCCACCTCATACCAAATTTTTAATAATTTAAAAACCTAAAAATGTATGCAGTTGAGTGTGGTGGCACATTCCTATAATTCCAGCACTGTGGGAGGCTGAGGCAGGAGGATGATAAATTTGCACCCCACTGAGATAAGTTAGTAAGACCCTATTTCAAAACAAAGAAAAGTCTGGGGACATAGCTCACTGTCAAAGCCCTGGGTTTAATCCCTAGTATTGGCAGGGGTGGGGGTGGGTTAAAAACCATACAATACAGCTTGATAACAGTTGTAGGTAGACAAAAGCTTATCATTCAACCCAGAGCCACTATAATATAAAAGCTTTATTACCGTGAATGTTGGACACACAGAGGGCAATGAGGGATGTAATTGAATGACTTGAGAGCAACTTGTGCTTCTTAGACATTTCTAAGCCAGTTCTCCTGCAACTGGCCCTGGCTGGTGGCTTGGTGTCAAGAGAATTTGAATGGCCAACTGTATAGAGGCCATCCAACTCTGGTATGGCAACACAAACCAGAGGTTTAACAGGTTTACACTGTTTCAAACATATCTAACACAAACACTTTACATCTGTTTTTGAATGAATAGGATAGAACTGATGGGAAAAGCTGAGAGAGACATGAAATGGAAAAGTTAGGGCTCACAGGGTAATATCTGACTCACGAATGAGAGGCACTTAAGAAAGCAATGTACATGACTGTGTTAGCTCGCACCACTTCAGCCAATAGTTTGATCTAATAAAAGATTATAAAAGGGACACTGCCAAATGAGTTCACTTTGAAGTACAGGTTGTGGCTGGGTGATTGGGAGAACACTGCCACTTCTATAGCTTTTGAACTTCCTCAGAAGCATTCAGTAAAATGCCTTTTCACAGAGAAAGTGGAGATGTTTGCCACAAAATACAAAAATTATGTTTTTCCTAGTGATTCATAATGAATGGTGCTTTTAAGTCACCTTTATTGGCTTATTCAGCATTTACTTTCTGAGACTGTCTTATTAGATATGCAGCACTAAAGCACAATATAATTTAGCATCATTAGTAAGTATGAAATTGGCAAAAATTTCCAAGGAAGGATTGATGACGAGAATTTGGCCTTAAATTTATGATCTGGGGGGTTACCAGGAATCAAACTCAGGACTTTGCGCTTGCCAGGCAGACACTGTGCCATTGAACTATATCCCGGTCCTACATTTGTGATGCCAGATCTATTTGGTAGGACTTTGATAGTTTGAAGACTGAGATCTGAGGACTCTAAAGGATGACAATGTCCCTTCAATAAACGCCTACGAAAAGCACATGCTGTGAATGTTTACTATATTCTAGTGGATCAAGTTTTCATTAGTGTCATGGTGTCACCCACACTATCCCAAAACATATTTCAGTATAAGTATCTTACATAATAAAATCCTGCCCCCATGACTGTTGCTCCTATAATTAAGAACTATATTAGTCTGCTGCCTTCTTTCCCAAAAGCACCTGTAGATGCTAGTGCTCTACAAAGGAATCCTAGGTGATGGCACTGCACAACTGTAGGTGAAGATAAGACCAGGAAAGAAACAAAAGGAAATAGAAAAAGCACTTAGTATTAATGAAGAAACATTCAGCAGAAAGGCCAGGAAGCATTTCTGGTTATTCTGTGTGAGAAAGAAAAAACTACTGCTCCAGGATTGGAGGACAATGTATCTTCCATCAAAGTATTAGTTATAGTTATCAGACAGATCTCATCTATTTTCTACTCTGATTTGATCAACAACTGGCAAGAGCTACTTACTCTCCTTGTGCATTGGGGAGTCAGGTTAGGTGTGACGATATAGGCAACTTCAAATATATGCACATCCCCTATCTTAACCTAGTGACCAAGGAATAAAGATAAGTTCACTGTCTTAGCAATGGGGAAAGACTTAATACTGAAATGGCCTTCAGGGGCCAGAGAGATAGCTGAGTGGTCTGAAGCACCTGCTTAGGCAAGCTTAGGCAACCAACCGCAGGGATCAAGGTTTGATCCCAGGCACTACATGCTGGGTCAGCACCACCCCTAGGGCAGGCTGAGCTGGTCATAATATAAATAAATAAAGTTTAAAAAATAAATAATATAAAATGCAGATTCATAAAAAAATGAAATGACCTTCAATCATTTGCTGTTGGTAAATAAAATGCCAGCATTCTTTTTTTTTCTGTCTCTTTGAGAGAGGGTCTTGCTTTGCAGTTCAGGCTGGCCTTGAGCTTACTTTGTAGCCTAGGCTGGTCTCAAACTTGCAGTGATCATCCTGCCTTAGCCTCCTGAATGCTGGGATTATAGGCTTGTGGCACCATGCCCAGCAAATGCAGCATCTTTCCTTCAATCAACAGTATTAGTAGGAGGGGCTGGGGAGATAGCTCAGCAGAATACGTGCTTTCCTGGCAAGCACAAGGGCCTGAATTCAGTTCCTGGTTCCACACACACACAAAAGAATATGAGCAGGAGTTATAAGAGTTGGACCATTCAAACTTACATGATCCGGGCCAATGGGATAGCTCAACAGAAAAAGCGCCTGCTTAGGCCAGTTCAGGTGCCAGGATTCGATGCCCACTATCATATGCTGCACTGCTGCTGGCCTCTCTGAGCCTGAAACCAAGTCCAGACAGGGTGGCACATGCCCATAATCCCAGCACTAGGAAGGCTGAAAACAGGAGGATCACTACGAGTCTGAGCTGTATAGTGAGACCCTGTACCAAATACATTTAAAAAAAAAAAGTTACATGATCCAACTCTAGACCTACCTGCTTACTCAGGGTAAGCCCCAGCAAGTTAAAACAAAAACAAAACACACCTACCGAATAATTCCTGTGACCTGCTAAGCTAATCTATGTTCACTTATGGAGGTATATTGTGATACTGCTATAGAACAATTAAACAGTATAGTTCTCATCTCAGACAAATTCCATTCTAAAATCGGAGATACTAGGGCTGCTTCTGTAACCTAGTCTTGGGTGATAATCGGGGTTGCTTTCCTTTTAGGCATGCTTAATATTTTTCATTGAAGGCTGTTACTGTTGGTTTTACTTTAAATGTAAATCTCAAGCTGAGGAAAAAGTAAAATATTTGACAGATGGACCAAAATAAAATATTGTGCTAAGGAGCTGCAATGAATTTTTACTTTATTCGTAGGTTAGTGTTACATTCAAGAGAACAGGTACAATTTTGGAGGTTAGTCAACTCTACGAAAACATAGTGGCTTTCAAGAATAAAAAGAGAAGTTAAAAGAGTAGAGATCCACAAGAGATTAAACTTTTGTCATTCCCAAGTTGGCTCTCACAGGATATTGGACAGTAGGCACTTTAAAGAAAGCTTTTTGGAATTTTTTTCAAAAGGAGAAAGGGGAATTAGTGGCGAAAGTTTGAAAGCAGAGTGATGCTGAGTCTACCAGTGGGAGCTGTTTAGTGGCTTCTTTGCACAAGCTGCTTTTCTACTTACATATGCACCAGCTCCTATTGTTGATAAGCCCACAATAAGGACTAACACAGTATTATCCATTTTGCCCCCTGAGGCACCAGAGCTAGCCATTTGTCGTGTCATCTGGAGTTCTAGTGGAACATGCCATCGCTGGAACAAGTTGCCTAAAGGAACACAATTTATTAAAAGACACATAAAAATACAGTAGTTAATATACATTTATGATTAAATATCAATGCATTGTAGAAGTAGACTTACTACACAGTGGGCTACATGGCATTTATTAGTCAGTGACCAAAACCAAAATATCATTTCAGTTGTTGTACACACAAGCACCAGATAATCTGAATGCACACTCTTAAAGTGCTCAAGATTTTTAGCCGCTGCTGCTGCTGTTGTTGCTGTTTCACTACTTTACTACTCTTTGCTGCTTTCTGCCTGCCCTGCCCTGCTACGCTGCCTTGGACGCAGCCAACTACAGACTGAAACCTCTATAAACAGTAAGCCAAAATAAACCTTTCCCCAGAAAATTTACTGGGTTTTAAAAATTATTTATTTATTTGGTACAGGGTCTTGCTACACAGCTCGGATTCCCAGCAATCCTGCTGTCTCAACCTTCCCCATGCCAGGACTACAGGCTTGCACCACCACACCTGATTTCAGTAGCCAGCATGTAGTGCCCAGGGTTCTGGGGCCAGCATGGCACGTGGTAATGGGGATAGAATCCGGGTCCTTGCGCTGACCACTGAGATCTCTCCAGACCCTGCCTGGGATTTTACATGTATAATTTCATGCTGTCTTGTGAGGAAATCTGTAGCTTTCAGAAAAGTTCATGAAAACACATGAGAAGTTCATTAAATACCTTTTCCTTCATTATAAATTAAGTAAACACACAGATAGTATCTGCAGGGGATTGGTTATGGGACCCCCAGAAGGTATCAAATTGTGTGGGTCAGGTCCCTTATATAAAACAGTGTGGTATTTATTTGTACATAACCTATAAATATCCCATTATATATTTTAATCCATCTCTAGATTACTCATCATGTGCAATAACTGTTTAGGGACTAACTCCAAGAAAAAAGCCTGTACACACTCAGTACTCATATAACTTTTTTGAAGAGTAGCTTTGATTCATGGTTGGTTGAATCAATGGGTACAGCTGGACAAAAAAGAAGCACATTATGACCATTTCAGGAGTAATAAACTGGTTCAACTCGTACAATAAAACCTAACTTGGATACAGTTCAGTCTTGTATAAAAGAAAGTAAAGTTCAAAACAAAATCAAAAAATTCATAAATGAATTTATCTTCTCAAAACTGAAGAACCTCAGATGATAAGGTCTCTAGGAAAACAAAATTTATCCAAAATAATACAAGGTTCTTTTCATGTAAAACTAAAACAAGCTGTGCAATTGTGTGAAAGTCATAACATTTGCATGTAGAAACTAAGACTTGCACAGATTTCTTTCAGGAGGACGCTGACATTTTCAGATGAAAGTGGGTCTCAGCACCTTCCCTGTCCTTAGTCCTCATGAATGTTGAGGATTGAACTGGAGCAGCAATTTTGTCTTTGTAAGGATCAAGTAGTAAATATTTTCCAGCACTGTATGCCATCAATCTCTGCTCAAATGATTCAGTTCTGCCAATGTTACATGAAAGCACCCAGATAATATGCACACAGCTATGTCCCAATAAAATTTTGTTTATGGACAATTATGCAATGTATTAACTATTGCAAAAAATAATAAAAATAAATTTAAAAAATAAGATGAAATTTGAATTATGTACACTTTTTATGTATCATTGAAGATTAGTCTAACTGTTGCTGTCCTACCTCCTTCACTGGGGACTTAACCCAGGGTCTGCATAATGAGCTACATCCCCAATACTCTTTTAGGTTTTGTTCTCAGACAGAGTCTTGCTTTATTATTAAGTTAGTTTTCCAGGCAAAGCTCCAACTGGAGATTCCTTGCCTTAACCTCTAGAGCACTAGGACCACAGGTATATACCACTATGCCCAGAAAATACTGTTTTTCAGTGATTAAAAAAAAAGGAACAGCCTCGTATGGCAGTCAGTACAGGCCTATATTCCTAGTGCTCTGGGAAGATGAGGCAGGAGGATGATAACTTTGATGGAGTTTTTGTACCAAGAATCGAACTTAGGACATTGAGCTTGCCAGGCAGGCACTGTGCCACTGATATATAGATCCCTGGCAAGGACAACAACTTTGAGCCCAGCCTGGACAACTTAATGACACCATACCTCAAAATTAATGTCAAAACAAAATAAACAAAAAGAAAAAATCTGGGGACATAACTCCATGTGAAAGCCCTGGGTTCAATTCTCCATACCACCCCCAAAAAACTAAAGAACAGTTTCGCATCAGAGATGCAAAAAATAAGAAGGCAACTGACCAGGTGTAGCCTGTAGAATGGTAGTTTTCAAATAGTAAAGTGTGACAGCATCCCCTGCAGTGTCGGTTACCATGTAGTAACCAGGCCCCACCTCCAGACTTTTTAAATCAACATGTCATGGAAGGGTCTCAGCAATTTTAATTTCACTTTGAAGAATGTGATCAGTACATGTTTGTAGGACACAACAATTATACTCCTGTGGGGAGTTGCTATCGTACATAACCCATCATTTTTTTAACTTCTCCTCCCCTCTCCTCCCTCCCTCAACAATTTGCCTGTCTTTTCTTTTCTTTCTTTGTCTTCTTTTCTTTCCTTCCTTTCTCACTCTTTCTTCCTTTTGGTTTGTTGAGACAGTATCTTGCTGTGTAGTCCAGACTGGCCTCAAACTCATGAGGGTCCTCCTGCCTCAGCCTTCCAAGTGCTGAGATTACATGTGGTGCCAATTTGCATTTCTAACAAGTTCCTCCACTATAGCATGCCTGTGCTATGTGCTGATAAATCACTGCAAGCTCTGAAAAGTTCCCAATCATGGTCCAGAGTGCTGCTGCTGCTGGGAGAAGACAAGGAGTGTCGCACGTACTTTAAGAACCATTTCACTGGCTGGTAGATGCCTTCCTGTCCGCACTAGGTTTTAAAAGACTCATCTAATGGGCCTCGGTATGGCAGTATCCCACATATACTTGTAGAGATTAAAAATAATGACTTTTACCCTATGTTTACCAGTGTTGGGGAACAGAGGGGAGAAACATAAGCCCAAGCACAGGCCTGCAGTCTCTAGCTAAAATTCTTTGGGCCATATGTATTCCAAAACTCAGACTTGTGTGGTCCTCTATAGGTGTAGGTATATTTCATCTGTCATATAGTGACACTTGGCACTATTAAGGACAGCAGGCTAAAGTCAAACATATTTCTATGATCAATTACACTAAGTGGAAATCTAAAAATTACAAGTAGCAGGCCAGGGAATAAGTGCATTACCTGGCAAGCGCACGGTTTTGTTAGTTTTTTTTTTTTTTTTTTGGTGGTACCAGGGATCAAACTCAGGACCTTGCACTTGCCAGGCAAGCATTTATTCCACTGAGCTGTCTCCCTGTCCCCGGGCGCAGGGTTCTGAGATCAGTCCCTAGTACCACACACACACACACACACACACACACATAAAAGCCTAAAAATTACAAGTAGCTTCTTTCCAATTTAGGTCAACTTTTATACTAGTGAGTGAGGCACAAATACCTGATAGTCATATTTCAATTTCTGAATCACAGATAACAAACTTTAGACCTACACTGTTAGAAAATGAAGATTGTTTTCTTTTATTATTTATCTGTTTTAGACTCATTCATCTCCATATGAAGTAAAATTGTTTATACTTATAAATATTAAACTATGAAAAGAGAAACATAAAAGGGGAAGAAGCTTATATCAATCTGGATAAGGTTTTTTTTACAAGCCCATAAAAATGATAAGGCACCAAAAGTAGAAATGGGTAACCCTCAGCTCAGAAAATGAAACTGGTTAGAAAAAGTTCCATATGGTTAAACTTAGATAGCAAATTCAGTTTGTTTCCTATCTCCACCCCAGGTTCATCTACAATTTTTTTTTTAATTCTAGGCAGAAGGGCTGGCCAAATAGCTCAGCAGATTAAAGTGTCAGCAAGCAGAAACAAGGTCCAGGGTTTGATTCCCCGGGTCTGGCGTGCTGGCCCCAACCCCAGGGGCACACTGAGATGGCAATTGAGACTGGGAGTGGTGGTGCTGTAATCCCAGCTTTGAGGAGGCTGCAAACAGGCAGATCACTACAAGTCCAACCTAGTAGTGAGATCCTGAACACCCTGTAGACCCTTTCCTAAAAAAAAAAAAATTCTAGGTAGACATGTTGGTGTATACCTGTAATCCTAGTACTTATAAGGCTGTGACAGGAGGATTACTGTGAGTTTGAGGCCAGTCTGGGCTACATAGTGAGTTTAAGGCCAGCCTGAACATGCAGCAAAACCCTGTCTGAAAAAAGTAATTAATTAGCTCAGCGGCTTAAATTCCTGCCTGGGAAGCATAAGGTCCTTAGTTCAATCCCTGGTACTACAAAAAAAAATTAACTAATTTATTCTTTTAAAAGATCCACAAGCACAGATACCATGACAAGTTTGTTTTGGTGGCATGTGATGGTATATGCTTGTAGTCTCAGCACATAAAAGAGGCTGAGGCAGGATTATAAATTCAAGGCTAGCCTAGGATATATAGGGACCCTATCTCAAACAAAACAAAGCAACCTTTGTAACTTTATTTTAATTTAACACTTATGTGTTTACTTTTGTTTTTGCTTGCCTTTCACAAACTAACAAAACTAAATATAGATTGGGGGGAAAGTTCAGCAGTTTCTGTCTCAATCTGCCCCAAAGGAACAGAAGATATTTAAAAGTATTCTGGCTTTAAAGGAAGTAAATGGGTAGACATTTAAACTACTGCTTGGACAGAAATGTAATACAGCAGTTATTAACAACCAAATTTTTACATAGCTAAAATGACTTAACTTTGTAGACGATATCAAGTTAAGTATTGTATAGATGCATGCCTTTCTCCCCATAGTTTTAAGGTTTTAGGAAAATTTCCAACATGAATGAAACATGCCTTTTCACTTGTTTTACCAGTTGAGAAAAGTTGACTTACTCTTTGGCTTCTCATTATTGTGCCCATTTACTTCAGAGTTCCCTAGCCAAACTGCACATACTCAGCCCAAAGTTTCTTCCTTGCCTCACCTTTGGGATTCATTTCCCAATAAGCCAATTTGCTGTTACAGAGCCTGACACATAGCAAGTATTTGCTGAATAAATATCTGCTGGATTAGTGAATGAAAGAAACAAAAATTCTCCCTAATTCTACTCATATTGACCAAACATTTGAAAGAATTCTTTCCAATACATTTTAGTCAAATCCCATTTATCTCAGATTGCTAAATAATAAAATCAATAACTTTAAGCCGGGCGTGGTGGCTCACGCCTGTAATCTCAGCACTCGGGAGGCTGAGGCAGGAGGATCGGTGTGAGTTCGAGACCAGCCTGGGCTACAAAAGTGAGCTCAGGACCAGCCTCAACTGCATAGCGAGACCCTGTCTCAAAAAGACAAAAAAAAAAAAAAAACCTTAAATACCACAGACCAGTGTTAAGATAGTACATAAACTAAACTCACTTGTCTAGGTTTCATAAGCTTTTTTTTTTCATTCTCCCAGAAGGTCTTTTCTGAAAAGGCCCCCATATTTTGAGGTACACTGGAGCTCCTGAAACTTGATGCCTGCACATTATACCAGTTCTGCCAACATGATAAAGCTGAGGTCACTGTGTGCCCCTTGTAGCCAGATGCCTCACATTTTGTTTTCAACTTTCTCCTATCCCTACTCATACTAAGTACTGAACCCAGGACCTTTGTGCTGAGCTACGGTCCCAGCTATTTGTTTAATTTTTTATTTTGAGACAGAGTCCTGATTAGCTGCTAAATTGCCCAGGCTGGGCACAAATTTGCAATGATCCTGCTTCAGCCTCCTAGAATGCTCAGGTTACACATATGTGTCACCATGCCTGATTATATGCCTCTTTGTAAAGCACGCAACGACTATATTAGCCTTTTAAAAAAATCAATTCTTGCTAGAATTTCAGAAGAAACAGAATTAGTAATAACTACATAGCACAGCACAGTGTAAACTTTTTTATGAAGACATAAAAAGATTTTTTTGGGCGGGGAGGAGAAGAGATAGGGACTCATTAGGTAATTCAGACTGGCCTTAAAGTCACTATGTAGCTCAGACTGGTCTCAAACTCATATTGATCCTCCTTCCTCAGTCTCCCAAATGCTAGAACTACAGGCATGTGTCCCCACTCCTAGCCTCCAAAAATGATTTAGATAATACAAAAAGAAATTCAACTTTATTCCATAAAGTTCTTCACAGTACAAGGAAGCAGCCATTGAAAATTTACATGTGTCAGAGAGTACAAGACATTGAAGATAAGCATAAACAGGGCATAATTTCTGTCCTTAGGTAATGTGTACATATAGTTTATGAGAGGATCATCACACATTAGAGACTACCCTGGGCTACAAAGTTTCTTTCCCTCTTTCTTTCCTTTTCTTCCTTTCTTCCTTCCTTCCTTCCTTTCTTGCTTCCTTTCAACTCAGGACGGACCAGATAGCTCAGCAGATTAAAGCATCTGCTTAGGCAGAGCAGCAAGTGGCCCTGCCCCTGGGGTGTACTGAGATAGCTACTGAGACTGTGTGTGGTAGCATGGGCCTATAATCCCAGTACTTGGGAGGCTGAAAAAAACAGGAGGATCACTCAGTAGTCAGATCTGTACACTGAGACTCAGTACTAAATACATTAAAATATCTAACTCAGAACCTGGGCTTAGGGGACAGGGAGATAGCTCTGTGGCACAAGTACCTGCCAGGGCAAGTGCAAGGTTGTAAGTTTGAACTCTGGTCTTGCAAAAAAAAAAGAAGAACCTGGGGTTTTCCAGGCGGGCACTTATGTCACTGAGCTACCTGACTGCTCCAAAATAAGAGCTCAATGCCAGCCTGAACTACATAGAAAGACCCTGTCTCAAAAAAGAAAAAAAAGTCTCACAATTGCTTACTTTGGAATTTTAATCCTTAAGGCATTGCAATAAAAGGGAGAGTTACTCCTTAACCAAAACACAATTTCTCACACTTGCCTGACCACAGGAATTACATCAGGGCTTACAGCAGCATCCTAAGACTCTCTCCTTGAGATTCTAAATCATTCCTTTTTTTGTGGGGGGTACTGGGGATTGAACTCAGGTCGTTAGACTTGCCAGGCAGGCTCTTATGCTACTGAGCTAAGTCTATCTTGGAACTTCTGAGGGTAAATTTGAGTTCTGTTATCCTCTCAATTCATGTAACCAGGCAAATTTTAGAAAAATAGCCTAAAAGTTATGAGAGATATAGCAACTTCATCAAAAAGCTTGAAAATTTCTAGAAAACCTAACTTATTAACCAGGTACAGAAAAGGCTGACTTGGCAAAGGTTTTCTTCAGGGAAGCCTGTGTAAGCAGAAAGAGTAAAGGAGACACTTTTCTTCTAGGGTTCAAAAAAAGGTGTGATTTGGTAGTGAGCACAAAGGTAGAATTATAACCCACAAGGAGTGCATTTTCCTCTTTAAAAATCTGAGAATTCCAAATACAGAAAAATATCCAAACAGTTAAATTTCAGGTCATGCAGTGGGGGATTAGTTTGATCACATGGGCAGTGAAATGTTTGATGGCCAAATAAAATACTAGACAGCAAAACACTACCTAATCCATCTGCTTTAGTGCTGAACTGGGAACACAGGGTTGTGAGTATTAGCTATTTTCAATCATTTCAAGAAGGCAAAGCAACCAAGTAATTAAAGTATAGCACACAGTAGCTAATGTGGTTCTCTGGCAAAAAGTGACATAATGCAAATGAACCTAACAATGATGATATATATGGATGAGACAGTTACAAGATAGGTTTTACGCTTGCTAAACCAAGGAAATTTTTTTAAAGGGCTGGCAAGATAGCTCAGCGGTCTAAAGCAACTGCTTAGGCAAAGTGTAGGGACCTCAGTTCAATCCCCAGCACCACATGCTGCGCTAGCCCTGCCTGGGATGAGCCAGCCACAAAAATGAATGAATAAATAAATAAATAAAGCATAGCAAAGCCTGCTAATAAGCTGATGAAGACCTGGGGCGGGGGAAATAGTATACAAATGTTGCTTCTTGCCTAGCTCTACAAAAGCATGGCAGATGCTATTATTTGAAAAAAAAAAGTCAGATTTATTTTTGAGATAGAGTGCTGCTATGTAATTCAAGCTGGCCTTGAACTCACTATGTAGCCCTGGCTGGCCCCAACTCATTTGGCGCCTCTCTGCCTGGGATTACAGGCCTGTGTACCACGCCTTGTCAAGCAATCAAATTAAAAGCAATTGGTAGCCGGGCCTGGTGGAGCATGCCTACAATTCCAGCACTTGGGAGGCTGAGGCAGGAGGATCAGTACAGGTTTGAGACCAGCATGGGCTACAAAAGTGAGCTCAAGGCCAATCTGAATTGCATAGCAAGACCCTGTCTCAAAAAACGACTAAATAAATAAATAAATAAATAAATGCAATTGGTGGGCCCGGCGGGATGGCTCAGTGGTCTAAAGCCCCTGCTTGGGAAAGCTTGGGGGGCTTCAGGGAGTGCGGTTCGATCCCCGGCACCACATGCTGTGCCAGCCCTGCCCTCGGGGCAGGCTGAGCCAGCCATAAAAATAAGTGAATAAACAAATAAAGGTTCAAAAAAAAATCTCAAGTTAAAAAAAATAAATAAATGCAATTGGTAACAAAGTTCCAAAAGAGTTATTTTTTTTTTTATGGTATCAGAGATTGAACTCAGGATCCTGTGCTTAGGAGGCAAGTGTTTATTCTACTGAACTATCTCCCTGGCCCCAAAAAACTTAATTCTTCTCTTTGTAAGATTTTTTTTTTTTGGCAGGACCAAGGTTTGAACTCACAGCCTTGCACTTGCCAGGCAGGCACTTGTGTGAAGGAGCTATCTCCCCAGCACCTTAAAAGACTTAATTCTTAAAAATGAAAGAATTATAATTTTGAAATTATAAACTTACCCCTACCCATTTTAAAGGCTGGCAAATTCACACTCTGGTGCACAGCCAAAACAGTTGGTGAATACAAAGAGATGGATGAGTATATCAGGAAGTCAAAGTATTTTCTACAGGAGACTATCTTCAAACAAATTCATGCAATGGAAAAACCACATGAGTCTATCTGTTTCAGCAGTTCTATTACCAACTATCTTCAAATGTCTAATAAATCAGTTTCACTTTGCAAATGAATATTTAATTGGTGAGACCTTCTGGTCAAACTTCAGAATACTGATGAAGGCTGCATTTAGCAAAATAAGTACAGTACATAACATGAGCAAGCCCAATGTGGATGAAAATCTTCACGTTACCTAAATTTTTATCTAAATTTCTATGCAATTTACACAGAGCAGTATTATTTTGATGAGAAAAATGCACACAAATGGCACTCTTTTAAATAAGGTAAAAAGATTTTTAATTCCAGGGCAAATTTGTCCTGGGCCATCCACAACTAAGTCACACCTATCAGGAAACATTTTCATTCAAAGAAATGAGAAAAATTGTTAAAATGCATATTTACAAAGACCCTACCCACCCAAAGGAAAACTTTTCCACTTTTTATTTTTAGGTGTTTCCACGTTGTAAAGCTTCAAGGATAACTTTTTCTTTTGAGATAGGACCTTGAAATGTAAGTTCAGAAGTTCAGGCTGACCTTGTCAATTTCTTAAGTGGTGGAATCATAGGTGTGTGCTATCACACCCAGCCTCAAGGATAACTTTCCATACTTTAAGTCCAAATGCCCTCATTCCAAGATTACTGATAAAAATGTACTTTTTAAAAATGGAGGGGTGAGCTGGGCATGGTGGAGCGCATGGTGGACCACACCTGTAATCCCAGGACTTGAGAAGCTGAGGGAGGAGGATCTGTGCAAGTTCAAGACCAGCCTAGGATACAAAAGTGAGCTCAAGGCCAGCCTGAACCATATAGTGAGACCCTGTCTCAAAAACACACAAAAAAAATGGAGGGGTGAGGCTGAAGTAGGATTATTGTTGGGAGTTCAAGGCCAGTCTGGTCTACAAAGCGAGCTCAAGACCAGCCTCAACTGCATATAAGACCCTGTCTCAAAAAAGCATTAATAATAATAATAATAATAATAATAATAATAATAATATACCCTTCATGCTGGATGTGGTGGTGCAAGCCTATAATTGAAGCACTTGGGAAGATATGAGAAGATTGCTATGAGTTTAAGGCCAGCCTGGACTACACAGTGAGTTCAAAGCCAGCCTGAACTATTAATGAGACTATGTCTCAAAGGAACAAGATAAAACAAAAACAAAAACAATCAAAGAAACAAGAACAAAATCGTTCATTTTCTCCGTGAAGTTTTATACATTTCCAAGAACAGGCTCAAGCCATGTTCTGATAAGTTCATGGGGTATCTAATGCACAATGGGCTAGTTAGTTTGCAGGGAGGAAACGTAGTTTATTCTTTTTTTTTTATTCTTTTTTGACCATCAAACCTTAGAAAGTAGGGTGGGGTGGTACTAGGAGGATTAGGAGCCTAGAGACTAGCAAATTTTCCTTAGCTTTATCGATTAATTATATGACCTTTGGCAAGTAATTTCACCTCCCTGTGCCTGTATTTATTATCCATAAAATGAGTGGGTTGAATTTACCACAAAATTCCTTCGAGCCCTAGAGTTTGATGAAATCACTTATGGGGGGCGGATACAACATGTTCTGTAAACTCCTCACTGAAAAGTCCACCAGTGAGACATGGGACCTAAACATTCGGTTAAAGTATCAGATCCAGTCAATGGCAAAGTATACCTGACCCCATTGCTTTAAAAAGATGAGATGGTAGCCGGGCGTGGTGGCTCACGCCTGTAATCCCAGAACTCGGGAGGCTGAGGCAGGAGGATAGGTGCGAGTTCGAGACCAGCCTGGGCTACAAAAGTGAGCTCAAGGCCAGCCTCAACTGCATAGTGAGACCCTGTCTCAAAAAGACAAAAAAAAAAAAAAAAAGATGAGATGGGGGTGGCAAGGAGGCGGCGATGGGCAGTAAGAGAAGACCCATCGTTCTATTAACAACCGGAACAGCAAGCCCTCCCAGGAAAAGGCCTCAAGCAGACTACTCGGGTTCAAATCTCTTGAAGGTCAGGTCAGCATGGCTGAGCTGACTCGTGGGGCTTGCAAACTCAGGGTTTGTATCCCACCAATTCGTTATTCACGCGACAGGGAGTGCAAGAGTTACGGGGGATTGGGGAGTGCTGCAAGTGAGCCCGTGGCACCCAGGCCCTGGCAAGAAGAGGTGGGGTTTCCCGGAATGGGTCAGTCACCTGCGAGCCGGTTTCTCTGCTTCGGACTTCGGACTGTCCGCACCAATGGCACCAGCTTCTGCTTGAAAGCACCCGCTGCGAGGCCTCCACACCGGAACATCACGGCCACCGCTCCTCGCGACCTGCTTCTGTCTTTTTTTCTCAGTCACCGGCGGAGGGGTCAAACACCAGGGACCAGGGCCCGCTCCCCCGCCTCCCTCCACACGCACACCGCGCAGGCTCCTCCTCCCTGCTCCGGGCGGACATTGGACGCTAAAGCCGTTCTGCTTTAGCAGGGGACGGGAAGCGGCGACCAGAGGCTTACTGCGCAAGCGTCATACTCAACACTGCATTGCGATTGGACCGCACGAAAGAGCATTTGCGCATGCGCTTAGTGCTTTCACTGTGAGGAGCCCATTTGTGGCTCTAGATTGCAACTTTGCGGGAGTTGGTGACTGTGCATTGGTTTGAGGAAGTTTGGAAAATTGTCCAAAGAGGGACCCTTGGAGCCACTTAGCCGTGTCGGTGACAGAAACTGATAACAGCACTTCTTAAACTGAGTCCCCCAAACTGTACCTTTTTTTCCATTCTAGGCCATTTGTTTCTAGGTACATTATTAAACCTCTCGATTCTTGAGGTCCGAGTGGGGGCGCCTGATTTCCCAGGTCTGGAATGCACTTCCGAGTTTTACGAGTTGCTGGCGCTTCTTACTCCACCCATTTCAGGCACAAGGCATCCTTGGGCACTCTTTTCACCTTCTCACTCATATATTGTGCAATTATAGGTTCTAGATGCTGTGCCAGGGACTGCGAATAGCCTCACGCTATTGTGGCTTCAGGCATGCTCGAGAGCATGCTGCTGGAGCAAAGTTGGTGATTCACACGATTCTGTGGGAAAAAAAAAAAATAACAAAAAACCCCAAAGCGGCACTTTCAGAGTTGTAGGACGAGTAGGTTGAGGACCTGAGTGTAAATAGGTATTTTGACTGCCAAGTGTAACTTAAATTTGAAATAATTTTTTGGCTGTATGTACACCACATGCCTTTTTTTGTAAAAAGATCTGAATTACACAGTCATTTAATGAAGTGTTTGTTTTAGCAACTACCACTTGGGCTGTATGATGAAAGGGGTTCTTTTTTTTTTTTTTTTTGTCTTTTTGAGACAGGGTCTCACTATGCAGTTGAGGCTGGCCTTGAGCTCACTTTTGTAGCCCAGGCTGGTCTCGAACTCGCACCAATCCTCCTGCCTCAGCCTCCCGAGTGCTGGGATTACAGGCGTGAGCCACCACGCCCGGCGAAAGGGGTTCTTGAGGAACTGAAAAATATAGGAAAGGGTCACAGTCTAGAATATAACACATACTAGTAATTATAACATCTGTCACAGTGACAGCAACGGATGAGTTAGGATGGAATCATTAAGGAAGAATTACATGCAAATATATTTTGAGCTGCTCCAGGGATAGTTCAGCAGCATATGTGCCTGCCTGACAAGCATACGGTCCTGAGCTTGATCCCTGGTACAAAGAAAAAAAAACTGAAGTGGGTGTTCAAGGACAAGTAGTGGGGCCTGGCAGAATGGCTTAGTGGGTAGTGGGGCCCCCAGCAGGATGGCTCAGTGGTCTAAAAGCGCCTGCTTAGGAAAGCTTTGGTGGCTGCAGGGACTGCAGTTGGATCCCCTGCACCACATGCTGCGCCAGCCCTGCCCTCGGGGCAGGCTGAGCCGGGCATAAAACTAAACAAACAAACAAAAGTTCTGAAACAAGAAAAAGAAATAAAAATAAAAATTACCCAAAAAAAGAGGACAAGTAGTGGAACTCAAATAGTGGAGGGACAGAAGGGATATTTCTGATGGGGAAAATAATGGAATCAATGGGAAGATTTTTAGTTGTGAAGCACCTTGACTTTGGATCCAAACCAAGCCAAGTTGAATCCTAGCTTCCACTTGGGGAAGCCATTTAATTGCTTCACTTTCCTCATTTACCAATCTTACAGGCGTGTTAGGAAGACTAAATGAGCCGTTGCTATTTCTAGAACAGAAAGATCACCCAGTCTGAGCCCAGCTGAGGCAACTTGGCAACTTGGTGAGATACTGAAGTGTTAACTTTATGTTCTGGTTTTTTTTTGTTGTTGTTTTGTTTTGTTTGTGTGTGTGTGTGTGTGTGTGTGTGTGTGTGTTTGAAACAGGGTCTCACTATGCAGTTCAAGCTAGCCTGAAGCTCACAGTGATCCTACCTCAGTCTCCTAAGGGTTGGGATTACAGGCATGCACCACCACATCCTGCTAATGTTTTCTTCTTTTTAAAGTTTTGTTTATTTCAGACAGGGTTTCACTGTATAGTTCAGACTGGCCTTGAGCTCACAGCAATCTCCTTTCCTTAGTCTCCCCAGGGCTAGGATTACAGATGTGCGCTAACAAACTAGGCTTTCAAAATCTTACTTGATACAGGTTTGTGCTACTACTGGAGATTGAACCTGGGTCCTTGTGCCTTCCAGGCAGGTGCTTAGACCACTGAGATATCTCCCCAGCCCAGATCTCATACTTTTAAAGAGCTCTAGGGTTTTAGGCCCATAACAATCCAAACACAAACAAGAACACCAAAACATTATTTGTAAAGTGTTTTTTAATGATTTTTTTTTTCAGACAGGGTCTCACTACACAATTAGGGCTAGCCTTGTGTTTACTTTTGTAGCCCCCATGCTGGTCTCCAACTCAAAGAGATCCTCCAACCTCATCCTCCTGAGTGCTGGCATTGCTGGGATTACAGGTATGCACCAGGATGCCTGGTTTTTACTTAATATTTTAAAGACCTTACTGACATTGCTGTTTATTGACACTTCCTAAAACCAAGAACAGGACCAGGGAGATAGCTCTGTGGCCTAAGTGTCTGCCTGAGTTTGATCCTGGGTACTAAAAATATAAAAATTAATAAATAATAAAAACCACAAACAGCTGGACAAAGGGCCGGCCAGACACCCCAGCAGATTAAACTGCCTACTTAGAAGCAGGGACTGGGGCTTGATCCCTGGTGTGCCCTACCAGTCCCACCCTGAGGGCACACTGAGATGGCACTTGACACTGAGCATGGTGGTACACATGTGTAATCCCAGTGTTTGGGAGGCTGAGAACAGGAGGATCACTATGAGTCCTGCATGTGTAGTGAGACCCTATAGACCCTGTAATAAATATATAAAAAAGAACATCTGGGCATGGTGATGCATACATGTAATCTGAATGCTGGGGAGGCTGAGGGTCACTATGAGTTTGAGGCCAGCCTAGGCTATATAGTTCAAGGGAAGCTTGCCGTATACAATGAAACTCTGTCTCAAAAAGTAAAAAATAAAATAAAATCAATAACATATCTGGACAAGCAAAGTAGAAGAATTCCTCAAGCCCATATATTGAGGGCCAGCCTGGGGAAGATAAGGAGATCCTTGCAACAAAAGCAACAGCAACAAGAAAACAAAAACTAGTAATAAATATAGATTGAGGGCCGGTGAGATGGTTCAGCAGTCTAAAGCGCCTGCTTAGGCAAACTTAGGCAACCATCCCTGGAATCATATGCTACACCAGCCCCACCCCCAGGACAGGTCTAGCCATAAATAAATAAATAAATAAATAAATAAATAAATAAATAAATATAGATTGATTAGATGCAAACTTAATCATAGCTGTTTTGTGTGTACCTGTTTGTTTTGAGAGAGTGTCTCACTATGTAGCCCAGGCTGGCCTTGGACTCAGAGTGATCCTCTTGCCTCAGCCTACTGAGTGCTGGGATTGCAGGTATAAGTCACCATGTCTGGCTTTCATATCTGTTAGTAGAAGAGGCTTTGGAAAACACTATTAAAATCATGACAATCATGTACCTGTGAAGTAGCTATATGTATTTGAAACAATTTAATATGCACAATTTAAGAATTCAAAAAGCATTGTAAAGCACATTTCATTTTTTGCATTTGGTCCATTGAGATAAGCATTTTAATTAGGCTTTTGTCATTTTAAATAATAGCATATTTTATCTTTTTGGCAAAACTAATATACTGTATTTATGAAACTAATTCCACAAAACATAAATTGGCCCCCCATTTCACCTCACAGAAATAATACATGCTTTTTATGACGGCAAGGAATCCATTTTGCAATGCCCAATTTCCAGAAATCAGAGGTAGACTCAGTGACAAGTTTTTTTGTCAGAAACATACATCTAAATAATTTTATATGGGTATAATTTTATTTTTGTTTTTCAGGAACTTAGCATTCCAGCTATGAGTTGACAAAGCCTCTTCTATATGTACAAGAAGCATCCAATTAATACTTAACTGCCCCTCCTTATTTCTCCAACTATTTTTCTGTATGTAAAGATCACCAGAGCCTTAGCTTCCAGTACAAAGGAGAATGATCTAACAAACTAGACATCAATCAAAAATCAAAACATTGTACAATGGTGATTGCTAGTCATAATGAAAACTTTAGATGAACCAAGTGAGTTTCAATCCTTTTGGTAGTGTTAATGCTGAATAGTATAATCTAAAGTTTTAGAAATGCATGATGCATATATATGATTAAAAGGTTAGCTCTAAATATATCTACTGACTGAGCTAATAAGATTATCAACTAGAAGAGCCTATTTGGAGTAACTTGCACTTGGCCAAGTAGTCTCATTCGAATTTGCATACAAACTTGTCACGGATGCACTGAATTAGTGGAAAAGAAGTTAGTCACATTTTTCTCTTCCTGCACTTCAGCCTCACATACAAATAAGATGAGTTACCTTAGCATATGAAATATGTGAGGGAAAGGGTAGAGTAACGTCTTAAAAAGGAACACAAAACAGAAGAATGGATAAAGAGAATGTGGTGTTTAAACACAATGGAATACTACTCTACTATAAGAAGGATAAATTTGAGTCATTTGTAAGGAAAATGGCTGCACCTTCAGACCATAATACTAAGTGAAATAAATCAGACAGAAATATTGCATGGCTTCTCTTGTATAAGAAACCCAGAGTATAAATAAAGTGCAAAATTTAAAAATACGAAATGGAGATGGGGTTTTGCAAATGGAAAAGAGGTCAAGAGAACGAGGGAGGGAAGTGCAAGGGGATATGAAAAGAATTAAGTCTTATGTACATGTCCCAGTTCTCCACAGCGAAGGAAATCATTATGTTCTGCAAACATACTAATAAAATAATTTTTACAAAACATAAGATGGGTGCCTTTTATTGTATGTAAATTGTATCAAGCACATTCTAAAACTTCAAATTACTTTTAGGGGAAATATGGGCCTGCACAAAGATATGTGATTATTGGTAAGCTTTGGGAAGCTGCCCTCTTACACTATAAGAAAGTTGTGTTCATTTATCATCTTCCAAACATAATGTAGGCTTTTGGCAAATTAGACCGAACCACTTCGTTCTACATTCAGGTGCAGGGGGGTGAATCCTCATAAGGATTCCTAACTCCCTTTAAACTCCGCCATTCTGGCAGGATTTATGGTTATGTAGAGGGCTTAGGAATGCAAGGCACTGCAGAGTTTATGCCATGTCTTAAGATCCCTTACCTGGGTTTATAGTGTTTAGTCCCAGAAACGAAGTTCCCTTTTGCTGTAGCTGCTACCACTAGGTTTCCCCCTTTTCCTATCCTCCAGATGGGCCTCTCGCGCGGCAGGCCTTCCCCTATTGGCCAGCCAAACACAACCGACAGCGTCAGCCAATGGGAACCAGTCTCCTGAACATTCAGAGGATGGTGCTCGTGGTGTGATAAGGGGAGGTTGGCGCCTGCTACGCGCCCCCCTACACCTGGCAAATCTGTGACAGAAACTGTAACACCTCCTATATACGCAAACCCGCACTCTGTCTCCCTTTCAGTCGCCCCCCTCACCCTCTACCCATCACTGAATGCGTTGGCAGCGCCCTCTGGCTCCTTGGGCCCCACCAGCACACCTGCTTACTAAATACAGAGCATCCCTTTATCCCTAGGCTTGGGCGAAAGCAGGGAACCTAGGAATCGTGGCACGGCTGTCCATAGCACCAGAGGTGAAAGAGGTATCTCTAAACCCTGCTCCACCTACTCCCGCCGAGCTGTGTTGCTCCGGTGATGCTTATGGTGCAGCTCTCTTTGTCCTCCCCAGCGGTGCTTCCTGCCCGCTGACCCTGTGCACACCAAGCAAGTGGGGATGGGAAGTCTCAAACCTGTAACAAAAATGGGGGCCAGAGAAAGAAAATCTGTTGCTGGGTGGTGTGTGCATGCCTCTTTCCCCATCCCCTCCCTTTCCTCCTTGGGCTTCCTCTCTCCAGTGTGTCCCAGGGGTACAGACGGGAAGATCTTTACGCAAAGGCGCCGTCCCCAGGCGTCCCGTCTGAGGGCATGCACAGGCAAGAGAAGCCTCACTGCTTGCCTGCTCTCCTCTCCTTGGCTTTTGTGTTGGTGCCTCGGATCTGCAAGGAGGGTGCGCTGGAGGAGGAGGGGGGCCTTGGGTGCAAAGCATCCCTTTCACGCGCGCGCGCACACACACGTTGCCGGCGCACGCACACTCGGGCGGACACACTCAGACACACACGCACACGCACAAAGCTCGCTCGCCTCTAGCGCACTAACGTGGCCGTTTTCTTTGTGTGGAGCCCTCAAGGGGGATTGGGGCCCCGGTCTGGTCCCAGGGAGATGGCGCAGCCCATCCTGGGCCATGGGAGCCTGCAGCCTGCCTCGGCCGCTGGCCTGGCATCTCTGGACCTTGACTCTTCGTTGGACCAGTATGTGCAGATTCGCATCTTCAAAATCATTGTGATTGGGGACTCCAACGTGGGCAAGACATGCCTGACCTTCCGCTTCTGCGGGGGAACCTTCCCGGACAAGACTGAAGCCACTATCGGTGTGGATTTCAGGGAGAAGACAGTGGAAATCGAGGGCGAGAAGATCAAGGTGAGGCAGTCAGTCTGGGAAGGGAGGGACCAGGGAGGAGGCTTTGCCTGAGCTGTAGCTTTAGTACATGTCCAGTGTTTGTTGTGTGACTGCTTGCTGAGCCCAAGACCCTCAACACCTACTTACTGGTCCCTTTTTGCCTGTCTCAGTGACACTGTCTCCAGCTTAGCTGATTTTTTTTAGAGCAAGCAGGACTGGTTGTTGCCTTGTTACCTTTTGCCTTTGCGTAGCAGCTCCTGCCAGGAAAAGCATGTTTGGTCTCTCTCCCCTGACCCTGAGTGGGAGCAGCGGCACCTGTGGGCAGAGGACTGCATGAGGCATGCCTTGATCCTAGGCTGTCGGATGGATCTCAAAGCACTTCACACACCTTGAGGTCTTTTCTATCTCTTGGGTACCAATAGGCTGCAAAAAACCACTTTGACTAAGCCCTGTGTCATTAGAGAAAATGATGGAAATCCAGCGCAAATGAAAGCTGCTTTATTTTAAACTACAGTTTAAAATAGGGTGGTCATGGCACAAAGCTGTGGGCCATCTTAAAGACTGAAATAGGGTTACTGGCTTTCACCTTAATAATAGGTGAAACTAGATTTTTAGTCTTCT
The DNA here is from genome assembly GCA_004027025.1 of Myocastor coypus. Classification (NCBI taxonomy): domain Eukaryota; kingdom Metazoa; phylum Chordata; class Mammalia; order Rodentia; family Myocastoridae; genus Myocastor; species Myocastor coypus. Next base: position 5,375 of record PVJA010018203.1, on the reverse strand, counting down.
CGAATGTATCTTTTTATTTGTCTGGGGCACCTAACAAATGTAAAACCCATTATTCATTCTGTTGCTATTGTCTTCAAAAGGCCTCAGTACAAATGCAAAACAACTTATTTGAAGGCCAAGGAAAGTGCCTTGACTCCCCCCATTAGTTTATCAAATAGGCTAAGTACAAACATTCCTGTCTGACTGTGCTCACCTTTAGTTCAGAAGAGGTAGCAATTCAATAAGACAGTAATATATCAACATGCAGTGTTGGTGGAAAGGAGGACACAGCAAGGGCGACTTTGTGTGTGCCCAGAGGTGAGGCAGTCAACATGATGGCAGGCAACACCTAAAAAGGCACTGGCGACATGGAAGCAAACTCCCCTAAAACCACAATTGACCCTTTTTTTTTTTGGAGGTACAGGGGTGGGAGGCTGAACCCCCACATTGCCTCATGCATGCTAGGCAGTTGTCATACTACTAAGCTACATTTCCAGCCCAGTTCACTTTTTTTGAACCTATGGTTAGACTCCAGAGAGGGCCAAAGTGAAGGCAAGCCTCTTGCTGGCCTGACAGCCCAACTGACCACAGGGCCTCTTTCTCTGGTTTTTCATTACCTAAGAACAGAACCCAGGGACGCCCACATGCTAGCCAAGAGCTCTGTCAGTGAGCTATGTCCCCAACCCTTGGGGCCTGTGTCTTGGGTGGAGAGGAAGACTAAGCAACCGGGGAGACTGATGGAACACTGCAAAAACTGTGCAAGACTCTTGACACCTTGTTTATGAAAAGGAATGTGTTATAAAATGGCTTCAGAAACCAGACCAAGGCACTAGATGTCAGGAAGATGGGCAGCTCACTGCTAATAAGGGAAAGCCCAGTGGTGTGGGGGCATTCTTAAATCTGTGATCTTTTTTCTTTCCTGCATTCTAGGGGAAAATAGTTCCCCTTAAAATCAAAGTAGATATCTGTTGTTCCCCTTTTTATCTTTTCTTAGGTATTTGCGTGGTTCAGAATTAGTTTCCTGTGTCTAGCTTCTGTAATGTAAAGTTGTAAGGTTCTAAAATGCCTAAAACATGCCTTTAGTGTTGTCTTTCTTTTTTTGAGGCAGGATTTCACAATGTAGTTTGGGTTGCCTTGAACACACTGTGCAGCTCCAGGCCGATCCCTAACTTGAAGTGATCCTGCCGCACCCTCCCAAGTGCTGGGATTACAGACATATGCTACTATGTCCAGCTAAACCATAACTTTTTATCTGACAGAAATATATTAATGTACTATTCTGTGTGTGTGTGTGTGTGTGTGTGTGTGTGTGTGTGTGTGTGATACTGGAGATCAAACTTGGGACCTTACGTTTGCAAGGGAGGCACTTATGCCACGGATAGAAATATATACATGGATGGACTCAAGCCCTAAAAATCCTTAAAATTTAATGCTATCATTTGTTGAAAATGGAGTGTTACAGTGAGCCAGAGTTCCTTGGATATAAATGAACAAAGTCATCTAAAATTTGGGTGGAGGAAAAAGAAGTATTTGAGAGTGTAGAAGCCAAGGGAAGAGATGGGGAGATGGGAAGGGCAGCTGGAACAGTGAGAACGGGAGGTGAATGTCCTTCCCTTCTGACACCCCTGTACTTAGCCAAACTGGGTTTCACAGTCTCCACCAAAGATTCCAGACTTTTCCGCACAGGGCAGAGTCTATGACAGTGTGACTCACTAGAAACAGAGGTCAGCACAACACCACGTGCAGATAAGTGCTTAATACAAGCTTTTTTGGGAAGATGATATTTTCAAGAGGACAAAGCCTTGTGACATGGCTCAAGGAGGAGCCCTCTGATGGCAGAGTATGCAGGAACTCAGCGTGGACTGTGGCAGAGGGAGATGGCGACGCAGCCTCTCATCAAGCTGCTGTAACCTTAAGGCAGAAGACCAGCATGTCTGTGGAAAGACAGCAGAGCACAGCTGCTGGCACATGATATGGACAGCAGATTTTTGTCCCGTGCTCTGGCTGGTCTGAAGTTTTTCAAGGAACAAGTGCCAAATCCATGTACAGATGATATGGCCAAGGGGTTCCCCCACCTGTCTAATATGACAAGATGAGACCCTCTAGACCACAGGTGTAGAAGGTTGTGGGGTTATAAAATACCAGCCTTGGCAGAAAAAAGGCAGGAGAAGCCTTAGCTCTTGTTCTCAGTCCTACAGCAGGGTGTGGCCTCTCCTAAGCTGCTGTCTGTGTCCAGCTGGGTGGCACATATGACAACCCAGGCTAGGGGGTGACTGATTTGCAGTAGTCGAAGTTATATTGTTCATCATCAGAGCCATCCCAAGGGACTAAAGCCCCATTTGGTTTCTCCAGTTACTGTGTTTTCCACTGCATATCATCCCGACATTTAAAATCCAGTGTTTCTGGTAAACATGAACTGAAGAAAAGCCTCCAGCAAGTAGACAGTAATAAGAATAATGACTTCTATTGATTGAATAAACAGGGAGCCCAAGCTAAGCACTTTCATAAGCATTATCTTATTTGATACAGAACCATTATGAAATTAGGATTATTGTTGTTATTTCCATTTCATAGATAAGCAAACTGAGAGTGACAGCAATGAAACAATTCACCCACTTACACATGGATCGAGCTTCAGTCTTTGACGATTGAACCCAAGCATTGCACCGTCTCTTTCTGTTGACTTTCCTGTGACAGCAACAAGGTTTCATTTAAAGTTTTGAGGCTATGTTTTTCACTATTGGGCTCTACTCCACTGGACAATAGAGTATCTAGCCCCTGCCTTGCGAGGGTTGTGCTCAGTAGGAATTAGGGTGCCATGCAGCCAATCTGGTCCCTTCTAGGTCAGAGGTCCAGGAACCTTCAAGTTGTCTCCTTTGGGGCCAGGAATGTAGCACAGTACCACATTTTTTGCCTAACCTGCCCAAGGCCCTGGGTTCTATCCCCAATACGACTAAATTCTAGTCTCCTACATTGGCACCCAGGACTGTCCTACTCTTCTCTCATTGCTGGGACAGATACTTGACACCCAAAATGAAGGAAGGAAAGGTTCATTTAGCTCACAGATACTGGATGTTTCAGTCCATTCTCAGCTGGATCCTAGGCACAGTGGCACATGGCAGAGAGCAGCAGTTTATGGCAGCAGAACAGCAACAATGGCAACAGAGATTCTGTCTGTCTCTCTTATATTATATTCAGGCTCTCCACCTCACGATGGGTGTAACACTCACACCAATAATCTCAACAGTACTAATACCCATCATCCCTAGTATTAAGACTCATAATCCAAGTGGATCATTAGTTAGTTTCAAACTCTAGAAGTCTCCACCACATGATTACATAAGGCTTTGGGGGGACAACTAGACGCAAACCACAACATTTTGCCACTGGACCCCTAAAGTCTCATGCACATCCTTTCATGCAAAAGACATTTTAGTCCATCTTGAATAGTTACCAAAGTCCCAAAAGTTTCAGCATTACTGAAAAGTCCAGGTCCCAAGTCTCTTCCAACATCCAAGGCAAACTCTTTGCTCTCAGCCCCTATACAAAAGAAAAGTTAAACTCTTCCAACATTCAGTGGCACAAAACAAACATTACCATTCCAAAAGTTGCAAACAACAGGGAAATACAAAACACTGGTACCAACACAAGTCCAAAATCCAGCAGGGCAAGCATTAAACCCCATAGTTCTAACTGGAACATCTGAAGCAGTCTGTACTTTATGAGCTCCAAATGCCTTACATGGCTCTGCCCCTAAGGCATTTTTGGTGGTAGTGCTCATAGCTTCTTTCTTAGGCCAGGTTTGCTCCCTCTCTGCAGTTTCCCTTAGGCAATCCACTTTTCTGGCTTTTCCAAACTTCTGGGGCTCGGGAGGATGGCTCAGTGGTCTAAAGCACCTGCTTAGGAAAGCTTAGGTGGCTGCAGGGACCGCAGTTCGATCCCCGGCACCACATGCTGTGCCAGCCCTGCCCTCAGGGCAGGCTGAGCCGGCCATAAAAATAAATAAACAAAAGTTCTGAAACAAGAAAAAAAATTCTAAAAAAAAAAAAAAAAAAACTTCTGGGATTTCCACAGAGTAGGCTTCTCACTCTCTGCTTCACACATTGCCCTCTCAGGGACACACTGCTTGGCCTCCCAGGCCTTCTTCTGAAATCAAAGTGAAAGACTTCTTAACCTCACAACTCCTGCATTCTGAAGGTGCCTAAAACCAATGCCACGTGGATGATGCCAAGGTTTACTGTCAGCTGGAGCAGTAGCTAGGGTTTCTTCTCTCTTGGCTGTAGGGGTCAAGTGTCTGGATCATTGAGCACTCTGACCCAGATTCTGAGAAACAAATTCTCCATGCCAGTGCCATTCTGGAATATGGTACTCTGTGGCTTTCTTCTCAAGGTACAGTCTCTCTGTTGCAATTCTGAGGCTTCAAAGGGTGGAGAGCTGCCACCTCCTCAGGCCATCCTTTCCATTCTTTAGTTTCTTCTCAGCAGTGGAGATCCTTTAGGTGCTATCTTTGCAGTTCACAGTATTCTTGGTGCTTCCTTTCTGGCTAAACTCACAACATTTTAAATCCTCCTGCTGTACTCTTTGCTCTAGATTCTCAACATCAATCTGGCTAAAAGCCCCCAGTAACAGCCATGTTACCACCCCAATATTTGACTGCTTTGAAATATCTTCTGAAAGATTAATCAGTCCACCATGCTCTTTTATGAGCAGAATATATTTATTAGGGAAAAACAGCTCCTGTCCAAGGGAGGGATAAGAGTGGGGTCCTGAGTGGGTGGCCCCCAGGAAGCTGTTTCTTCCAGGGACTTTTATAGAGAAAATCCACACAGTGAGGCAGGTCTAAGGTGGTGGAAAGGACATGAGAACTCACTTAGGTGGGCATGAAGTAAAAAATCTACCATGTTTAATTTCAGTGTCAAGCAAAGTCTCTGGCATGAGCAAACTTCAGACAAACTTTGAGCCACACCATAACAATTCATCCAGAGCCCAACAATGAATGCAGTCCTTCTTCCCAGCAGAAACCTCCCCAGCCTGGACTTTATAGGCAGGCTTCTTGAAAGTCTTATGGTCTGAGATCAGACCAGAATCTCCCCTACAGCACAACCAAAGCTATTCCAGCTCTTCATAAGTAGACAACCTCTCAAAACATTTCCTATCTCTAGAATAAGAAGGGCTATAAGGATAGCCAATATTTCGGCCCTAGCCCTTCAAGGTCAATAAAGACCCAGGATATAAGAGAACCTGTGCTGTAATATCCTACAACTAAGAGGTGTCCCAAATTTCCTGGTCAAGGAGATTATGGGACCTCAGAGGAAAGGGATGAATGAACTGCAGTGCGTCTAAGGAGAGTCACCCAGAGAAAAACATTCTCTCAGGCTTTCACAGAAAGCAAAATA
>PVJA010018202.1:0-40371 GCA_004027025.1 Myocastor coypus | reverse complement strand
TTCTTCTTCTTCTTCTTCTTCTTCTTCTTCTTCTTCTTCTTCTTCTTCTTCTTCTTCTTCTTCTTCTTCTTCTTCTTCTTCTTCTTCTTCTTCTTCTTCTTCTTCTTCTTCTTCTTCTTCTTCTTCTTCTTCTTCTTCTTCTTCTTCTTCTCTTCTTCTTCTTCTTCTTCTTCTTCTTCTTCTTCTTCTTCTTCTTCTTTTCCTCTTCTTCCTCTTCCTCTTCCTCTTCTTCTTCTCTTTAAAATGAACTGAAGTTCTTCTACCTTTATTTGCTTTTTTTTTTTTTTAATGAGCATATAGTTATAAGAGATTATCAGCCCCACCGCATTGGGAGTTAGAATTTCAACAAATTAAAACTAACAAGCATGTGAAAGGAAAGAAGATCCTTTCTGCAGCTGATGCTATCATTGCCTTTGGATGCTAAGGTTTCTGGAAGAACCTTGAATGCCCATGGACTTTCAAACCCTACTGCTCATAATCTTCAGTCCTCTTCTGACCACTTGAGTACTAGGATTGCAAAGTAACTGCAAGCCCTCTGTGAATCAATAATCCTGCCAGACTGGGGCTGAGGACCAAGGAGCTGGATGCACTAGAGGACATGTACTAAGCACTACACATACCCTTCTGATGCAACTCCCATATAGGACTCTGTTCTGGTGTAAATCATTGACAAAGTAAGGACTGACTTGAAACCATTGCTAAACAGGGCAAGGTACTGGCTTCCTGGTACTGCTCGTGGAAACCCATTTGTGATGCAACATAGAAAGCTCACAACACAACTTAATTCATAGGATGTGCTCACAAAATCTCATCTGAACTTCCATAGCCATAAAATATTCCTCACATCTTTCCCATTACTTCTGCTATTCATTGCAATAAACTCTCTCAATGCTTGGACTGTGATGTATAATAGTAAACAGTGGAGAAACACGAAGTGTACATAAGGTTCCAAAGTCTCAATCCTGTTTAAAACATAAGCCTGAAACATAGGAAATACCAAAGGTAAAGTGATATCACTTATTTGCTAAATAAATAAATAAATAAATAAATAAAATAAAATGGTTTTGAGTATTTTTTTTTTCAGAATGGGAAAATACTTTTGGTTTTTTTTTTATATACTACAGAATTTCAAAACAAGAAAAATTTAACAATGGTTAAATTATATATTTTGATCATGAAATCAGTATAGATTAACTGACATAGGTATGTAAGACTGATCAAACAATTAAACACTAATACTTTCAATAAACATTAATTTTTTTAACTCTTCCAAATGTATTTTGTATTTAAGTCACTCTTCTAAAAACAAAAAAAATTACAGGGATTGAGACTGCAAAAAACGCAAGGTCCTGTGATTGATTCCTGGTGCTGCTCAAAATTTATTTATTTATTTATTTACTTACTTACCTACTTATTTATTCTTTTGGGTCCTTAAACTAGGGAGACTATATGATATTTGCATAAGTAGGTCTGGTGTATTTCACTGAGTATACGTTCAAGATATATCCATTTATATGTGAAGTCTTCTAGTTTATCATTCCTTAGAGCTGAATAATATTCCATTTTATGAAAATGCCATATCTTTTTCAACCAGTCTTCAGATGATGGGCATTTGGGTTATTTCCAGGATATAGCTATCACAAATTGTGTTGCTATAAACGTAGGTGCACAGATATCACTACAATATGAAGTTTTCAGTTCTTCTGGAAAAATCCCAGTAGGGGCATAGCAGGATTGAATGGGATTTCCAGCTCTAGTTTTTTAAAGAGTGTCCACACTGCTTTCCATAATGGTTGCACCAGTCTGCATTCCCACCAGCAGTGGAGAAACGTTCCTTTTTCCCCACAGCCTCTCCAACATTTGCTATTGGTTGATTTCTTTATAGTAGCCATTCTTTCTGGGGAGAGATGGTATCGAAGTGTTGTTTTGATTTTCATTTCATGAATGGCTAGCGATGTGGAGCATTTCTTCATGTATTTATAGGCTTCTTGAATTTCTTTCTCTGAGAAGTGTGTGTTCATCTCAGATGCCCACTTCTGGATTGGATCTTTGTTTGGGGACCCTAATGGGTTTTAGCTCTTTATAAATTCTAGATAGAAGACTTTTGTCTGAATATTTAATAGTTAAAAATTTTTCAAAGTTTACGGGCTGGGGGCCCGGCGGGATGGCTCAGTGTTCTAAAGCGCCTGCTTGGGAAAGCTTGGGCGGCTGTAGGGACCGCGGCTCGATCCTCAGCTCCACATGCTGTGCCAGCCCTGCCCTTGGGACAGGCTGAGCCAGCCATAAAAATGAGTGAACAAACAAAGGTTCTGAAACAAGAAATTAAAAAAAAAAAAAAAAAAAAAAGTTTACGGGCTGTCTTTTCACTCGGTTGGTAATTTCTTTTGACATGAAAAAACTTTTCAGCTGGAGGAGGTCCCATTTGTTCATTATTTTGCGTGTTAAATGTGCACTTTGATTCTTGTCCATGAACTTTTAGCCTGCCCCGATGTCTTTAAGATTTCCTCCGACTTGCTCCCCTAGGAGATTTAGGGTCTCTCTTTTAATATTTAGATCTTTAATCTATTTTGATTTTAGTTTAGTGCATGGTGATAGACCCGGGTCAAGTTTTAGTTTTCAACATGTGGAGAGCCAGTTTTTCCAGCACCATTTGTTAAAGAGGTTATCTTTCTTCCAGTAAACATCTTTAGCCCCTTGGTCAAAAATAAGGTGGCTAAGTGTATTTGTATTTACTTCTGCTTCTTCTAATCTATTCCATTGATCCTCAGGGCTATTCTTTTTCGCCAGTGCCATGCTGATTTTATCATGGTAGCTCTGTAGTATAGTTTTAGATCAGAAATTGTAATGTCTCCTGCCTTGCCTTTGTAATGGTCTTTGTAATCCTGGGTCTTGTTTTGGTTCCAAAAAAATTTTAGAAATGACTTCTCCAGGTCTGTGAGGTATGTTGATGGTATTTTGAAAGGAATTGTATTAAATCTATATAACAATTTAGGGAGTATGGCCATCTTCACAATGTTGGTTCTTCCTATCCAGGATCAGGGAATATCTTTCCATTTTCTGAAATCCTCTAGGATCTCTTTTTTTAGAATGCTGTTTTCATTGAAAAGCTCTTTTACTTCTTTAGTTAGGTTAATTCCTAAATATTTCATTTTCTTCGTTCCTATTGTAAAGGGTATTGTTTCTCTAATTTCTCTCTCAGTTTGTTTGTTATCTGTATAGAGGGATGCCATTCACTTTGGTGCGTTGACTTTGTAACCTGCTATGCTACTGAATTTGTGTATTAATTCTAATAGCTTATTGGAGTTTTTGTGGTCTTCCAAATAAATTATCATGTCCTCTGCACATAATGAAAATATAACTTCTTTACCTATTTTTATTCTTTTTATTTCTATCTCTTGTCTAATGGCTATAACTAATGATTGCAGAACTATATTGCATAGGAGGGGTGATAGAGGACATCCTTGTCTTGTACTAGATTTGAGAGCAAAAGGCTTTAGTTTTTACCCCTTGAGAATTATGTTACTGTTGGATTACAATAGATGGCTTTTATCAGATTGAGGTAGAGTCCTTCTATTCCAATTTTCTGCAGTACTTTGAACATGAATGAGCGTTGGACTTTCTCAAAAGCCTTTTGTGCATCCTTTGAGATGATTATGTGATTTTTGGCTTTGGCTCTATTGATATAGTATAATGCATTTATAGATTTGCGTATACTGAACCATCCTTGCATTCCTGGGATGAATCCTACCTAGTCATGGTGTATAATGTTCTTGATGATTTGTTGTATTCTAGCGGCGAGGATTTTATTGAGAATTTTTTGCATCTTTGTTGATGAGAGAAATTAGCGTGTAGTTCTCTTTTTGAGTTGTATGTCTCTCTGGGTTTGCTACGAGTGTAATCCTTGCTTCTAGCAAAGATTTTGGAAGGACTGTTTCCTTTTCAATTTCCTTGAAGAGTTTGAGAAGTACTGGGGTTATGTTTTCTATATCTTGTAGAATTCAGTGGTGAATCCATCAGGTCCTGGACTTCTCTTTGTCGGTAGGGTTTTTATTACATTTTATATTTCATTGACTGTTATTGGTTTGTTGAGTGTTCTTACATCTTCTTGATTCAGTTTTCATAATTTATACTTTTCTAGGAATCTGTTTCTTCTGTATCTTCAATTCTGAGAGTAAAGATTCTCAAAGTAGCTATTTATGATCCTCGGAATCTCTGCTGGGTCTGCAGTAATTTCACCCTTCTTGTTCCTTCTTGCTTGAATTTGAGTTCTTTCTTTCCTCTTCTTTTATGAGGTTAGCTAGGGGTTTATCAATTTTATCTTCCAAAGAACCAGCTTTTCGCTTCAGTATTTTTTTTGTCTCGAATTAATTTCTACTCCTCTAATCTTTATAATTTCCTCCTGTCTTTGTGTTTTGTATTTCGTTTGCTCTTCCATTTCTAGTTGGTTTAGGTGTTGCCTTAGAGTATTTATTTGTTACCGTTCTGTATTTTTAATATGTGAGTTCAGGGCTATAATTTTCCCTCTAAGAACTGCTTTCATTGTATCTCATAAATTCTGATAAGTTGTGTTTGAATTTTCATTAAATTGTACCTATTGTTTAATTTCTTGTTTAATTTCATCTGTAACCCACTGGTTGCTGAGAAGGGTGCTGTTTAATTTCCACATATTTCTGAGGTTCTTGTGGTTTGTCATTTATTTTCAATTTCATTGCACTGTGGTCAGATAGTATGCATAGGATAATTTGTTTTCTTCCATATGCTTAAGCATGACCTATGGACTAATATGTGGTCTATTTTAGAAAATGTCCCATATGCAGCTGAGAAAAATTGTGTATTAAGAAGCGGTTGGGGTTGCAGGGCATGGTGGCACACGCCTGTGATCCCAGCACTTGGGAGGCTGATGCAGGAGGATTGGTGTGAGTTCGAGACCAGCCTGGGCTACAAAAGTGAGCCCAAGGCCTGGCTGAACTGCATAGCGAGACCCTGCCTCAAAAAGACAAAAAAAAAAAAAAAAAAAGTGGTTGGATAGAACACTCTGTGTATGTCTACTAAGTCAAGTTGTTTCATGTTCCAGTTCAGGTCTGCTACTTTTTTGCAAACTTTTTATCTGTTTGACCTATCTTTTATCTTTTTGGGATAAAAGGCTGTTAAGGTCTCTTGTTAGGATTGTGGTATTAGATATGAGATTTTTTCATGTCCATTAATGTTTCCCTTATATAACTCAGTGCTCCCATGTTTGGTGCATACATATTTATGAGTGTTACCCCTTCAACTTGAATGTTTCCCCTAACCAGTATGTGGTAACCTTCTTTATTTCATTTGACCAAACTTGGTTTGAAGTTTAGAGTGTCTGCAAACAAGATTGCTACCCCTGCTTTTTTCTGAGGTGCTGGAGCATGTAATATTGTTTTCCACCCTTTAACTTTTAGCCTATGTATTTCTTTATGAGTTAAGTGTGTTTCTTGTATACAGCATAAGGTTGGATTTTGCTTTCTTATTCACTCTGCCAGTCTACTTTTAAATGGAGAATTGAGTCCATTTACATTGATGGTTATAATTGAAACGCATTGACTGATGATTGGCATGCGTTTTACTTACTACTGTTTACCTCTTTTTCTACTATGTTTAATTGGTTACCCTATTTGGTGGGTTCTTTCTGTTCTCATTTGTTGAGTTCAGGTCGTTATGGTCTCTCTCTAAATTTCTTTTCTAATATACCTTGTATGGTTGGCTTTCATGTCATGAAATTCTTTAGTTGTTCCTTATCATGGAAGTATTTCATTTCTCTATCATATTTGAAGGAGAGTTTTGCTGGATATAGAAATCTGGGCTGGAATTTGTTTTCATGGAGGACTTGAAGCATTCTGCTCCATGCTCTTCTTGACTTCATGGTTGGTGAAGAGAAATCTGCCATTATTCTGATGGGTTTTCCTTTAAATGTGATCTGTTTATTTTCTCCAGCAGCTTTTAGTATATTATCCTTTTGCTGGATTTCTGGGATCTTGACTATTATATGCCTGGGTGTGTTTTTAGTCAGGTTGATGTTATTTGGAGTTCTATATGCTTAAATTACCGGAATAACTGATTGTTTCCTCAAATTTGGGAAGTTTTCTGCCCATATTCTTTTTATATCATTTGAGTCAACTCCTTTCATTCTTTTACATCATTTGAGTCAACTCCTTTCTCATTGATTCCTATTAATCTCACGTTGTTCATTTTTGCATCATCTTGCAGATGTTGAATTATTTTTTTCCTCCATTCTACTTGTTTTTAAGAGATCCTTTCTTACTTTTTCACTAGCTGCAACAGTGTCTTCAAGATTTACAATTCTATCTTCACTTTGGTTCATATGGTTTTGCCAGCTTGTGACTGAGATTTTATTTTCTTGTATATCTCTTTTAAACTGTTTCATTTGATCTATTTCTTATATTGCTCACTCAGGGAGTCCATCATTTTTCTATTCTCCTCTAATTTTATCAATGTCTTCTTTAGTGGTACTAAAGTCTCTCATTATAGTTATCCTCGCTCTCTCTCTCTGTAGTTCAGAGATTATTTCTGCTCTGTTCTCCTCTCTACCTTTCTGTAATTTTTCCCCTACTTTAGGTGCTATTAATTTAGACATGTCTTTTTTAACTTCAGTGGTTATTTCTGCCCTGGTTTACGCTATACATTTCTGCAGTTATTTTTCCACTTCAGAATCTATTAGCTCATGCATTTCTTTTTTTACTTGAGATGTTATCTCTGATCTGAGTTGCTCTATATGTTTCTGCACTTGTCTGTTTACCTCAGAAGCTATCGATTCAGAGATTTCGTCTGCATAATTCCCATTTTCTTGTATGGCAGTGTCTTCTGTATCTGTTACAGGTGGGTTTGAGACCTGAGATTGCATTTTGCTCCTTGTCTGTATCATTCTGTATAGCAATGACCTTTGGTGCAGGACTGGATGCCCATGGGTTAGTGGTTCAGTCTGGGCTGCTGGGTCAGCTGAGCTGCATTTAGCCCTGGGGAGGGAAGTTTCACTCACCTGGGGGCCTTGCTGCTGGAGAGGCTATGCTTGTACCTGGCTGAAGATCTGAGTCACATGTTGGGCCTAGCTGCTGGGTTGGTTACTCTCACAGTGGGCCAGAGTAGGTATGACAGAGTGGGCCTGATGCTGGATAGGCTGTGCTCAAGGTGGGCCAGAGGAAGTCACAAGCAGATCGCAAGAGGTCTCAGGTGGGCTGGGCCAGAGTCCTCAGGTCGGCAGACCTAGGTCATCAGGCGGGCCAGAGTCCTCAGGCAGGCTGAAGTTGTCAGGTGAGCGGGCAGGAGACAACTGGCAAGTGGGTCGGAGTCCTCTGGCAGGCAGGGCTGAGACATCTGGTGGGTGGGCAGGTGGTTCTGAGTATTTGATACCAAATGTTTTCAACTTGTCTATATGTTTGAAATCTCAATACAAAATCTTAGGACAGAGCCTCTTGTTCTCAGTTCAGGAGCTGGGAACTTCAGAGATAACAGCAAACATGGCCCCCTCCTGCCCTCTCCATCACAGACACAGTCCTTCATATATAGTAACTAGGAAAAAAATGAAGTTTATTTCACTGATTAAGTGAGTATATCCTTATACAGTACAACAGTTGTTCTCATAATGAAGAAGGAAAAAAAGAAAGTTGAAACCAACCCAGGTATTCAGAGAAACAAGATTTTCCCCTCCAGAAGAATCCTGTTTTGAATCTTTGTGAATTCCTGGCCTTCGGCTTTCCTTGCCTTTGGGGCTATTACCCCTGGGGCTCCTGGTTTCCAAGGTAACAGTCCTCAGGTTGAGTTACTTTATCACACAACAGCCATGAATGGAATGTCCCTTTTAGTGTCTTTTCTGAAGACAGTATTTTCTTTCAAGTTAGCCACTGTGAGAAAAGGTTTTGTCTTCTTTAAAAAAAAAAAAAAAAATCAAATGCCACATAGTCATCAAGTCAGCCAAACTTAGCTGTCCTTTTCTCATATATCTAGTTGTAATTAAAAGTAGAAGTAGCTGATGTCCCTGCACAACATTAAGAAAGCTGGCAGCAAGCTAGCTGTATCTGGGACTGCAGTCCTACAGCCGTGAGTCTGTCTACTGGCTGACCAGGAGACCTGAGTTAATTCAGCAAACATTCACTAGGCAGCCATCAGCACTACCACCACACTTGGCTCTAAGGCTACAACATCAAGTTATGGTTCCACAGACTTGGTTCCTGAGCATGAGGCTAAGAATACAATGACCCAGTGGGGAAAAACCCGATGTCACAGAAAAACAAAGCAGAGACAGAAGGACTTTCATTAAAGCCTAGTGTTCAAATTGACAGACCAGTCATTTTCTTTGAGGCTTTTTATTTTCACCTATAAAATGTAAAACATAGTAATACTTATCTCACAAGGCCATACCATACATGAAATAAAATAATGTATATGTCAAAGTCAGCCATAAACCATAAAGTAATATACAAAAATATTAACATTATAATAGTTGGCATTTGGCCGGGCGTGGTGGCTCACGCCTGTAATCCCAGCACTCGGGAGGCTGAGGCAGGAGGATTGGTGCGAGTTTGAGACCAGCCTGGGCTACAAAAGTGAGCTCAAGGCCAGTCTCAACTGCATAGCGAGACCCTGTCTCAAAAAGACAAAAAAAAAAAAAATAAAAAAAAAAAATAAAAATAATAATAATAATAATAATAATAATAATAGTTGGCATTTGTTGTTAAGTTACTACGTATCAGATGAACATTTTTTTTTCCTAGTCTGCATTTTTAAATTTCTTTGTTAGGATATAAAACTAAAAGAACACAGTACCTATTTGATATAAATCCAGTGCTGCCATGAGGGTGGTAAGGGATTTGTGATCAAGGTGGGTGAAGGCAGGCATCAGTCTCAGCCCTCTGTAGCAGGAGCCCAGGTACGAGCAGCCTATCCTAACAGGAAATCCACAACAGACGCCCCTACACAAGAAGACAGGACTGGCCATGTCTCAGGTTGCAGGGATCTGGTCCCATCATGTAGAACTTTGGTATCAATACTGTAAACAGAAGTTTTCTGATTTAATAGATGAGACTTGGATTACTCAGGAGGGAAAGACAGAAATTATAAAAGGTGGTATCCATTGCAGGGGTCCAAAGACACAAAGGAAAGGCTTGGAGAGTCCCTTCCTCCACCTTTTACTTGCTCCAAAATAAGCTGTGATTCAGGTAACACAACTGCAGCCAGGAGGGTGTGAGGTAAAAAGAAGTGATGCGCCAAGCCTCATTTTCCACAAAGGGAATGAGAAAATTAACTTCAAGTGAGTATGGACAGGATGTGCACTTTCTAACAGAATGATTAGACTGCCACATCCAGCAATCAAAAGTGCTAGATGGTTTCTAAGTTCATCCATTCATCCAAGTAATAAGCAAGATATTAATATTAGCTGCTAAACAGTGCCCAAGATATTAGGGATACTCAAATAAACACAGTATAATACCATGCAACAGTTTCCAGGGTAGAGGAGAAAAGGAGGGAATGCCACTGGGTACATTGCACTTGACCTTACTCAGCACTATGGACTGAAAGTCAAGGTTTCCTGGAGGAAGCATCAATGAAGTTTTGAGAAATTAGTATGTAGTTACCAGGTAGAGAAAGAAATTATATACATAAATTTATCAGGCAGAAATAAAGCAAAGACTCAGCAGCGTGAGGGGTTATGGGTATGAAAATGTTAGAGCCACGAAGAAACTCACCATCTGGAAAGCCTTTCCATTGTTCTTAATGTTTGTTATTTGAAAATAATGGATTCTTTGAATAAGAACCCAGACCCAGGGCCTTAAATTTAAATGCTGGTGAGGAGGGACATACTGCTAAAAAACTAGCCACTACCAAGGAGGGCCACCACTACTCCGTTCCAACTAACTCCTGGTTGATGTGCTACCAGAGAAGAAGAAAATCTGGAATTTTTAATTAGAATGTTTTAGTCTTTACACATTGGAAACTAACTAAAAAATGCTTGTTTGTTTGTTTGTTTGTTTCTCCAAATGCAGCATGGGTCAAACAAACTCTGTGAGCAGTCAGCTTGTGGCCCTGGTGTATTGAAGTGTCACTAAAGAACAGTCAGGGGCAACAGTTACCACTCAGCTGGCTTCAGCTGGCATGGGTCGGGATCCTGGCTTTTCCACTTCACTCAAGCAGCCCTGGTAAAGCTGCTCAAGCCCTCTGAGTACTATTTTCTTCATGTGTATTATGGGGCCCTCATCTCTCTCTTTTTCGTTGGCACTCCCAATGCTCATCAAACAGTGTTGCTAGCAACTGAATTAAATAGAAATATTATAAGCAGTCAGATGGAACTAGGCCCTCAAGGAGATAGTATGGAAGACAAGGTGACTTCACAACTTTGGGAGACAGATACTCCCGCTGTAGGCCAGGACTCAAAACCAAACAGTAAACAAATGCAGCCACATATTGCCCTAGGGATGGGCATCAGGGATTGATATTCTACATAGGTGTCAATTCCCTGGAAGCCAGAGAGTCACTGACCCAACCCCCTACAGGAAAAGCCCCAGTTCTGTGCCCATGCCCACTTGTTACAGTGCCTGGCTTTCCCATTTGGTCCTGGATTTAATCAATTTTACCTGAGCAAATTGTGCTTGTAATCTTATTGGCTGACCATAATTTTGTCCCACTTAAGCAAGTTCCCAAGTTCTCCACCTTAGGTCCATCTCACCACATGGTTTTGCTCTATAAAAATCCCTGGAAAAGGCAGATTCAGGGCCAACTCACTTGGGTCCCCCTTCTGTACTTCTCTAGGTCAGGAGCTTTTTTCCCCCCTCAAAAATATATTCTGCTCCTAACCTCCATTGTTCTTAAAATTCATTCTTCAGTTTTAGAGAACATGAACTTGGCCCAGGTATCTTTCAGGCTGGGGGCTTCATTTCCCCTATACCAACAAGACTAATGGTCAATGAAAATATGCACCTACCACTCAACATTACAGTCTCAGATCCTCCTGAAACTTATTATTATGAATGCACCTTACTAAATGTGTCTCTCATTGCTGAGGCCAAATTCCCAACATCCAAAATTAATGGAAGAGAGCTTATTTGGTTCAGTTTGTATATCAGCAGACTCCATGGAGGGTAGCATGGCAGAGCAGCATCCGTCCATAGTGGTAGAAGGCACCAAAAGCAACAAGGGTGAAAAGGGAGAAGTGAGAGACAGCATGCCTCTTTCCCTCCCTTACATTGTATGCAAACTACCTGCCCCATGGTAGGTGTAGCACTCACACCCATAATCCTACCATTGGACCACAAACCACTGCCCCTATGACTGCATGGGGTTTCGGGGGACCATCTAGATGCAACCTATAATACTAGCTAAATGATCTTAGGCATTTGCTTCAAGTTTCCATGCCTATTTCCTCAACCATAAAAAGGGGTAATTATTCCATAGGGTAGCTGTGAGGATTAGATGAGATAACCTCTAAAAAGCTCCTAACAGTGCTATAGAATAAGATTGCATACACTTGAGTCGCTGCTGCATGGTTCTTCCTCCACTAACTGGACTACAGCCTCTTCATGGCAGAGACCTGTCTAGATCCCCACAGGAAACGATAGTGGGGGTAGACAGGAAGAAATGAGATACTAGTGAGCCTGCTTACTTGCTGTGACAATGTGAGTATATCTAACTTTTCTGAGTTTGTTTTCAATCTGCAAAGACAACTAATACCTATCCCACTAGCTAAGCATGAAACATGGTAATTCTGGGGTTTGAGTCCCTAGTAAACTTGAAAAGGGCAAACAGAAGGTACTCCGTGCACTATGTATGTAAAGCCACAGAGCCACCTCAGTGGTATAGGCGTTACCTACTACATGCAAATGAGCATCTGAAGGCTCTTGCCTATTGCTTACTGTCTGCTGCCATCCTTGATATGGATTCTTGATGCTATAGTTTTCAATTAATACATCAACTCCAGAAAAATACTCTATTGTTTAAAATTCTCTTAATTGTTGACAGCATCTTAACTGAAATGTCAAGAGAAAAACATTTTAAACACAATGGCAACAAAAACTAAATTATCTGAATATCTCCAACTCAAATATTTCACTAAACTACAATAGTTGCATTAGGCCAATAGTATTATCCTCATCTTATAGCTTAGCAAAGACTGAAAGAAATTGATTTAGCTTGCCCAAGGCCCCACAAACAGGAAGTGCCAAAGAAAGATTTGATATAATATATCTGACTTTAAACTCTACAGTGCTTTTGTTGTTGTTGTTGTTGTTGTTATAAAACTACTGTATCTCCCCAGATTTCTCAATATCTTACATTAATTCTATTACCTGATTCTGAGATGAGTAATATTAGATCCACAGATGAAATTTTATGCCAGACTGAGAAGGATTATAATCTTCACCATATTGGCATTTTTAAATGACATTTAAAAAGAAGGAACTTACTATCTTCCATAAAGTTTCAAGACTAAAAAATTAAGATAGAGAAAAACATTATTATATTATCTAGAAGAATAAAAGAATAAGATAAGGCACTTAAGACAAGACAGACACATATCTTTTACAACAGACTAGAAGAGCCAGGCTTTCTGACCTTGAGTAGGGCTTTCTTTTCAACAGGATATACAGCAAAACACTCAACTAGTACCTTTCCCTCAGGCAGAAGTTATTAGACCTTCTCTCTGAACACCCAATGCCCAGGATCCTCCAAAAACTCTACACATGCGAGGGAAACTGCATTACAACCAAGAGACTCCACTCCCTTCCAAATGTGTCCTCAGGCATCCAGCAGAGGAGCCTGGACTGGGTGGTGGGAGAGCAGATAGGAGGCCTTTTCTTTTCTGCTGACAAAGGCAAAAGGAGGAAATGAGTTAAAAGTCAGACTTGAATGTCTCCAGGCAGCCTCTGCAAGCCCATTAATTATCTTCCATTAACACTGAGCTGTCAGAATCAACATCAACCTGTTAACTTTCATGACCTTTCTCAGTCTGTACCTTGTTGCCCTACAATATTTCATGTTTATAAAGATAGGTGAATCCAGCTGCTCCAGCCTGACAACTTAATTTACATTTGGTCTTCATTAAGATGAGAGTCAGAATCATTGAGACCAAATGGGAAAAGCCAGACTGGTGGGGGTTATAAAAAACTCAAATGGCATTTTTCCTTTTATCTGACAATTCTTATTAAGTATATGTACCTAAATCTAAAACACATAAAATATACATGATTAAAATCCCATATTATAAAAGGAGAACCCAAGTGACCTTGCCCAAGAGCTATGGTGGTCCAATCAGCCTCAATATCCAGCTGGTATTAGCCCCTGAAGATTTCAAGGACTCATCTCCTATCCACTGTGAAGTGCCACTCTAGGCCTCAGTAGTTCCTACCTGGAATGCTGCATCAACCCCCTCACTGGGTGAAATTATTCATAGTGTTAAGCTGCTCTTTTGGGACAGCCATGAACAAAACGGATATGATCTCTATTGGTTTACAGACTACAATAGCCAGGGGGAGCAACATTATAAATTATCATGCAAACTAACATTAAAACATATGAAAGATACAATATTGTCAAATTAAGAGTACTATTACTGTTTACATCTAGAAATTCCTTTAAAGCCACCTGAATAATCATAGGCAGGAAGGAAAGTGGCTGAATAATCAACAGGCAGGAAAAGAACATAAGAGCCTCATGAAGCTTTCTTAAAGAAATTAATAGAAAATCATATTAAAAGTAGCTTTTATCTCTGCAGTTAGACTTCAGCAATTAGAAAGACCAAGGCAAAGAGAGAAACCGGACCTGGCAAGGCACCAGGTAACACAACTATCATGAGAATTTCTCAGGAAGAGATGACAGACAGACCACAGAACAAGCTAGAAACAGGGTAAATTCAAAGGAGACAAGGGGTGGCCACCTTAAACTTGACACTTATCATACAAAAAGACACACACCCAGAAGCACACATATTCCCTTTACTTAATCACTAACTCTGATTGTCTTCCTATAAGCCTCTCTCCCAATTTATATCACATAAGGGTAGGAATGAATGAAATGACCAGAAGAAATGCAGGCAAAGCTGCCAGGTTAGAGATGATGACAGCCAGAGAACTAATCAGAATTTGACAAGTTCCAGGTGCCCACACAGGGGGAAGGATTGCTAATCTTAATAAAAGGATCCAGGGACAAGGTCTAGGGGTATCCAACTTTCCATGCCCTTTACTCTTTGGGGTAACTGCCTGTCTTCTCCTTTCTCCCCCTCCTTTTTTTTTTTTTTTTTTTTTTTTTTTTTAGATAAATCATCTTTTATGTCAAGCTTCCCTCATCAGTTACTGGTACTAAGCTTATGGTCCCATTAGTTGCTGTAATGCAAAAGCAGCCATAAACACCACAGAAAGGCCTGAGTGTGGCTGTAAAAACATAAGATGTAAATTATAAAACACCCTACTAAATATATAACTTTGTAGAGTTTCACAAGTCAATTGTATTCTTTTATTTTCTTCAGCCCTTTGAACCATTCTTGGCTTTCTGACCAACCAGGCACAAGATGTCAGCCAGTCCATAGTTCACAGACCCTTAGATAAAACTCCCAGTCATGAGGAATTGGCTGTGCTTGAGGAAGTCTGATGATCCCTGTGGCTGGATTAGAGTGAGCAACTTGCAGGAGCACCTTTGGGGTGGGGTGAAAAAGGAGGCCACACACCATTTTCTAGACCCTCTCCCCAATTCTGGCTTTTATTCTAGGAGCCATGCAAAGCCATCAAAATACTAGCAAGAACAGAGTGAGAAAACTCTGGTTCTTCTAAATACATCCTTTTTCTAATCTCCGTATCTACCAAAGTTACCTAAGATATTCACACCTCTACTTAACAACAATCATCTAATCTCCATCACCAAAGAAACTCCTAAAACAGAACCTAAACCAGGCATGGAGGCACATGTCTACAAACTCTACTCTGGAGGCTGAGGCACAAGGTTCACCTTCAATTTGAGACCAGCCTGGGTTACCGATAAGTTCCAGGACACCCTGACTGAACTACACAGTCAGTATGAAAAAAACAAAAAGCAAACAAACAAAAACTCTAAACCTAATCTACTAACCTGACCTGACCTGACCTGACCTGACTATGTACTCTCCTCAGGCCTAAGCCCTTCCCTGAGATCTGCCTACAGTATCATAAGAATTGCACCACAGGTTCTCTCTCAAATATCCTTCTAGTCTTCTCTATTTGACAAACCTCTACTCATATCATAATACTTACACCACACTGCCTTTTTCCCCAGGGAATAAATTATTTTCTCCCAAACCACTGAGCATGTTCATGTTTCATTAGGCACACTACATATTCTGATGACCATTTTGGTCCACCCGGTTCCTCATGCCCTCCTTCCACTGCACTCAGTGAACTCTATGTCCCTCTAGGGTGTGGCTGAGTCCTTTTTGTCTCCATGAGCCTGATGTCTACAAAAGTTGCTACATCATAGCAGGGGTTCATTAGGATCTGGAAATGAAGGATTCAATAAAGGATAAACAAATGACAGTTCATAGAATTCAAAACACAGAGACACATGTTCTTACTCCCAATATGCATCTGAGCAACTCTACTGAGCCATTTAACTTCCCTGATTCCTACCATCTCACAAAGAAAAGGTATACTCCTGACTCTCCATAAATGAATGCTTTTCCTCAGGGGATAACGGCAGAACTTTTAAAATAAAAAGTAGTTATATAAGTCCTCAGCCCAGCAATATGAGCATCACTTGGCAACTTGTTAGAAATGACAGGTCTCAAATTCTCAGTCCCTGCCACAGGAGTGCTGACTCAGAATGATGGGTTTAATAACATCTCTAAGTGACTTTGTTTACACTTCAAAATTGAGAAGCACTATAAGCTATCTCCAGAAGACTTTAAGAATATACTAGTACTGATCTTTAAGTATGAATTGTAATCATGCTAAAACTAGAGACTCTCCATAAGAATTCCTCCTGTGTATGTTTACCAAAAAAGCCAAAACCATATAGATCTGAGGTTCACTTTCAAGTGACACAATAAGTAAAGCCTTAGAAAATTTCAAAAGGGAATTTATTTTATAAAATTATTTAATAGAAGATCCTTTCAGGAGCTCCCAAATACTACTATATAACTTAGAATGTTTTCCATGGGCTTTATGCAATGCAGACTAATTTCAAGAGCAAGGTGGTAAGCATAAGCACAGCTCTTACGGGATGTACACACAGACTCTCTGAGACATAGTATTGGTCAGGATTTTACTTAGAGGAACAGAACAGATATAAGGAATGGATATTAACACAAAATATACAATCTATAAGGAATTATAAGATTGGCATACAGTAGTCAGCCAGAGTCCAAAGAGGAAGCATGCAGAGGGCATCTGCCCACTCTAGACTGAAGAATTCAGTCCCAAGGTCTGAACTTCACTGCAGCACTCCATATAAGTCTCTATCCATTGGCTGATGGTTCAGTGTTGGAAGACTGAAGTGTCTGTAATGGATGCTGAAGAGTCTGCGACGGATAGCAAAAGATCCAAGCTGGAGGCTAAGGAGTTTGTGCTGCAAGCCAGATAATGAAGTCCAGGCTGAATTCAAAGACTGAAGTGTCTCTGAAGAAGTGAAGTCTTGACTCCTTCCTCAGCCCTTTAAAAAGTCTCTTCGTGCTCAGTCATTCTGACATGGGCCCATTGTTCCCTAGAGTGGAACCAATCATACCCCAGGATAGGCCTTTGATTCTGCTCTAGGGAAGAGCCAATCATATCCTAGGCAGGCCCTGGTCATGCTCCAGGGAGGAACCAATTGTACCCCAGGGCGAGGCTTCCACCAACAGGGAACTGGGCCACTGAGTCATCCAGCCAAGCTGACACAATGTGTCAACCACTACAGACATACAGTTATGATGGCCACACAGCCTGGGCTCGGTCCATTCTGAGATGAATCCATGAGCACCTGCCCAGTCCTCCATGTCTAATTCACAGAACTCTTCTGTATTGTATGCAACCCATTTCTTCTTTTGGAATAAGTTTCAGTCACCTTTTACATGAACAACTATCATTGTTCATGGTCCCATCCCATGTCATTCAAGTGCTATGCTCGACAGAGATTTCAGCCGCATGAGTGGGGTCAGGCCTGTCATACAGTTTAGACTGTGGCTCTACTACATAATGAAGAAAGTAGAGGAAGTCAGATATCCTTTCTCAGGCTCAACTTCCCATGCTACATACTGGCCAGTAGTTAGTAAGATTAAAAAGATTAGTGGGTAAAGCACACAACAGAGTGCAGAGCAGCATAGGGATGTACTCTGACTGACGTTTCACTGGGTATTTGGCTCAGGTTTTAAAACTGACCTCATCCCACTCTATTGCAAAAGAGTCTAGGGTCTGAGATTTTGTGCCCACGAAGGCACACAACTATTGACAGGATTACATTTGTAAAAGCCTTGACTTCTAAGAAACTTTGTATCCAATCTCAACAAGCACAAAAGAAGCCTGTCTACACCTTAAAATTTATAAAATCTCTAACAAAGCCTTTTTCTCTCCCCCATCTCCTTCCCCATTGTAACCATGCTGGGGCAGCTTGTCAAGCACTCTTAGCTCCCAGTCTCCACACACAATCTGAAAAATGGATGACTCAGACAACCTTGAAATCCAGTGGCAATAAATGAATGACATCGGTCTTGCTCCTCAAATGGATTGTCTAGTCACCAGACCATATTGTTGGCAAGCCTGGAACAGCTTTCGGTGATAACAGCCCACTGCAGCATATATGCCATGGGCTCACCAACAACGAAGTATTGGTTTTCAAGTCCCTGAAGTTCCCAAAGGACCTGAACTTTCTCACACATCCATCATGAACAAGAAACATTAAGCTAACATCACCATTCTCTACACTGCCAAAGGACCCTGACACCTGGAAACAAGAACCACTTGTAGGTGCCCTGACCAAGGATCACCACATCACCAAGGACAGGTGAAATGAGAAGGAGATATCCTAAAATGTCACAGAACTAAAAGTGACACCAAAAAAGGGGTTCTGAGCAGAGGATCTGGACTTACATCCCAGATCTGCAGCTCCCTAAGTATGATGGTAATTAACCTCTCTGAACTTCAGCAGCGTGCTAAACATTAAAGAGAATTGATTTTGGGGTCAGCCAGCCTTAGGTTCAAATCCTAACTCTCATAATTCTGTCACTTTAGATGAATTGGTTTATTCTGTAAATTTTAGGTTTCTTGACTAAAAATGGAAAAAACCTATACGAGAGGGAGGAAGACAGGGAGGAGAAAGGGACAAAGTGAAGGAAGTAGGGAGGGAAAAAGAGGAAGAAAGTGAGAGCGAGCAAGTGAGAGAGAGGGAGGGAGGGAAAAAGAGAGAGAGAGAGAGAGAGAGAGAGAGAGAGAGAGAGAGAGAGAGAGAGAGAGATTCAGAATCTGCATGTAAAATACTTATCACAGAGCCTGGTCTGATGTACACTTATGAAAACTGGAGTGATTCAGCTGCATCTAACCAACAAGCTAGGACCAGCTTTCTACTCAGGGTAGCTGGGAAAAAGCAAACATTATAGACTTTATCAGGAAATCACTACTGCACAACGAAGGAACACTCTAACACTAGCATCCTCCCCGTGCCCTGTACACTCACCTCTTTCAGCCACAGCAGCTTTGGAGCCTGCATTTCCACAGACATCAGACCTCCCACATACTGGAGGACACTGTGCTTGGTCTCGTTGATCCTTTGAACCTGACTGACAGCCCGGTGATCCAACCACATGATGATGTTTCGATGGCAATCTCCTAGCAGAAATGGACAGAGATGACGATAGACATGCGTTCTTTGCCCAGTGACAGATGCCCAGGACAAAAGACACACAGCCTCTATTTCAAGCTTGTGAATCAGAAATGAACAAAATGAAAGGATACCATAGAGCTCTGACTGCACCACAACCAACTCTTAACTTCCCATTCAGTCGTGTGTTACTGATGATACTCAGGGTTAAAAGTTGAAATCCACCAGTGAATAACACTATCATTCATGCTCTCAATATTTTCTCTTCCTTTCCCATTCTTTTATTATGTTAAACAGACCCAGCATGGGAAGAAATGATACTGAGAAGGTTTAGGAGTCAGTTTATTACACAGAAGGGCTTGACTGGGATTGCTCCTAAAGAATCAAGAGCCTCACGTGGAGGGGTTGCAGCTGCTTTTATTGGGAAAGCAAGTGGGAAGGTACAGAGGTAGATTTGGCACATTGTGATGTTGGGTTGAGGGATATCATGGTATTGCTAAGGGAGTTTAAACATCTTAAGTAATGTTGCAAGGTCATCAGTCAAATGGCAATGGCTTGCATAAAGGAGGAAATGTCTCATTATATTTGAAGTTACATTGCAAGGCAATCAGTTAAACAAGCACAAGGAAAGGAATGTTTTATTACCAGCTTTGTCTGGACATGTCTACCCAGTTTTGGTAGGCATTTTTTTTTTTTTTTTTTTTTTTTTTTTTTTTTTTTTTTTTTTTTTTTTTTTTTTTTTTTTTTTTTTTTTTTTTTTTTTTTTTTTTTTTTTTTTTTTTTTTTTTAGTTTTTTTGGTAGGCATTCTTGATAGGTTTCCTTAGAAGGTTATTATTTAAAATTTTAATTTTCCTGATGATGAAAATATGTAATATAACCATTGTTAAATTTAACCAATAAAAATATTAAATAAAAAAAAATTTAATTTTCCTTTCACTTTCAGTTCTAGAAAAAGTTTTCAGGATGTACATTGAGAAAAAGAGCCTAAAAGGACACAGTGTCTTTTTTTAAAGATTTCTGTACTTTAGGCAGTTGTGGCAGAACACCCCTGTAATGCCCTCACTCTGGAGGCTGAGTCAGAAGGATTGCCATGAGTTTGATGCCTGCCTGATCTACTTGGTGAGTTTATTTATTTATTTATTTATTTTTGTGGGACCAGGGTTCGAACTCACGACCTTGCACTTGCCCAGCAGGCACTTGTGCCTCGGAGCTATCTCCCCAGCCCCTACTTGGTGAGTTTAAGACCAGCCTGAGCTACACTGTAAGACCTTGTCTGAAAAAAAAAAAAAAAAAAAAAAAGTTTAGAGCCTCAATGGAAAAAATATTTAGAAGTGTACATTAAATAGAGACAAACATTTGGACAGTATAATACTTCTCTCAGACACATTATACTTAGTTCTTTTGCTTATATGCCCACTTTCTCTAGTCCATTTATCTAAATTAGTTCATTTATGAGTTTTTGCCTCATTCCACAGATGGACAGCAAGCATCTGAATTCTAACATAAGTATACTGCATGATAAAAGCTGACCCTTAAGTAGCTGTGGGAGACATATTCAGTAAGTTATCTGTACCTTTGTCTATGACAGGAATACAATACCTGAGATCCTCAATGCTACACTAAATAAACGGTTGTGCACACAGAAGGGATTGCTAAGTACTTATTCATACAAGGCCCAGGGGAGTAATCAGAAGGACAAGAATTTGAACCTGCTGGAGCCCTGGCCCTCATATCCTACCTCTTCCTTCCCCTACACAACAGAGCACTAGAACTGTGTCCTCTGCCCCTCCTAGCCGCTGTGACTTCTTTGTGTATTGACAGGCAAGCTGTACTCCTTTTACCACTTCTGATGCCTCCTGAGGCCTTGAGGGTAGTACAGCACATGGGAGATGCTCACAGTGGACAACAGTTACAGAACTGAACATTTTCACCCATTAACTGCTGGTGAAATAAATGCAGCAACTACATACCCTCCTAAGAGGAAGTGTTTGTGATGACTGTGTGCGCAACTCCCTCTATTAAACAATACTTTCTAAGAGGATTGGTAAACCATTTCATTTCTGACAGACTGAGGTTCTGAGGTTTGACAATCATCCCAGTATCTTGCAGCTGCCAAATACAGCAAATGTAATAAATAAACCAGAGTTAGCTACAGCAACATGAATTACAATACTAGTGAGATATTTCAATACAGAATCAGGTTGCTGTTGGTATGACTACATACATATGTAATAAAAGCAAAAAAAACATTGTATTTATGAGCAGAAATTGGCAAGGGTGTCTGGGGAAAAGGACTAAAGGTACAAATGGTGCTCTTTTTTATATAGATTATTAGTAACCATGGGAATACATCACATCTACACTCTGTATGGGGAATTGGCCTGTGTGTAGCACATATCTTCATTCCTCCACTGACCTCTTCATCATGTCTCTCCATCTCTCTCAAAAAGATCTGAATTACTCACAGCAAGATCTCAAGTTTACCCTAGATAATGGATGCATAGAAGGTTGTTTTTTAACTCTTCTATTTCCTTGAAAGTAATTTATAAACTGAAAATAAATAAAGAAATAAATAGATAAATAAATAAATACATGTTGACCTAAGAAAATAACTAAATAAGGAAAAAATTGCAAAGCAAAGTTTGGTCACTTGTTTGCCTAACCAGAAAGATTTCAAGTTCTAACTGTAGCTTTCAGATACTTGGAAATATGGAAGAACACATGGGACCTGACATAGACATATTTTAAAAAGCACATGTATACATATAAGAGTGACTCTACTAGTTGGTTTACATGCTCCATGAGAGTATTTATGTGCTCCCGTTCTGTTTTCTTAATGTGTGAGTTCAGGGCTATAAATTTCACTTTAAGAACTACTTTCATTGCATCCCATAAATTCTGGTACGTTGTGTTTTAATTTTTATTAAATTCATTAATTTCTTGTTTAATTTCATCTGCATCCCACTGGTTGGTGAGAAGAGTGTTGTTTAATTTCCATGTATTTCTGGAATTCTTGTAGTTTTTGTCATTTATCTGCAGTTTTGTTGCACTATGGTCAGATAGTATGCATGGGGTAATTTCTGTTTTCGTGCGTATACTTAAGGATGACCTATGTATTAATATGTGGTCTATTTTAGAAAATGTTCCATGTGCAGCTGAAAAAAAAAGTGTATTCAGAAGTGGTTGGGTGCAACACTCTGTGTATGTCTACTAATTCCAGTTTTTCCAAGTTCTGGTTCAGTTCTGGTTCTTCTTTGTTAATTTTTTGTCTGCTTGACCTATCTTTTTCAGATAAGGGAGTTTTAAGGTCTCCTTTTAATATTGTGGTATTGGATATTAGGTTTTTCATGTCCATTAAGGTTTGCTTATGTAACTTGCTGCTCCTGTGTTGAGTGCATACATGTTCATGAGTATTACCTCTTCATCTTGAATTTCTCCCCTAACCAATATATAATGGCCTTTATTTTATTTGATCAATCTTGGTTTGAAGTTTAGACTGTCTGCAGACAGGATTGCTATCTCTGCTTTTTTTGATGTGCTGGAGCATGCAGTATTGTTTTCCACCCTTTAACTTTTAGCTTGGGAGTTTCTTTGTGAGTTAAGTGTGTTTCTTGTATAGAGCATATTGTTTAATTTTGCTTTCTTATCCACTCTGCCAGTCTATTTCTTTTAATTGGAGAATTGAGTCGATGTACATTCATTGCTATAATTGAAATGTATTGACTTATGATAGACATGACTTTTACTAACGTTTATCCCTTTTTCTCCTGTGTTTACTTGAGTATAATATTTGGTGGGATCTTTCTGTTCTCATTTCTTGGGATTGTTGTTTTGGTCCCTCTCTAAAATATTCTTTAGTATACTGTGTAGGGCTGGCTTTGACGTCATGAAATTTTTCAGTTGTTTCTTGTCATGGAAGTATTTCACTTCTTCCTCATACTTGAATGAGAGTTTTGCTGGGTATAATAGTCTGGGCTGAAATTTGTTTTCGTGGAGGACTTGAAGCACTCTGCTCCATGCTCTTCTTGACTTCATGGTTTGAGAGGAGAAATCTGCTGTTACTGTGATGAGTTTTCCTTTAAATGTGATCTGCTTCTTTTCTCTAGCAGCTTTTTGTATTTTATTCTTCTGCTGAATTTCTGGAATCTTGACTATTATATGTTTGGGTGTGTTTTTATTCGGGTTGATGTTATTTGATGTATGCTTCAGTTACCTGAATGTCTGATTGTGTTGTGATATTTAGGAAGTTTTCTGCTATTACTTCTGCTCATATTCCTCTTATATCATTTGTGTCGACTCCTTCCCTCTCGTTAATTCCTATTAATTTCATGTTCTTCATTTTTGCATCATCTTGCAGGTGTTGAATTATTTTTCCCTGCATCCTAGTTGTTCTTTAAGAGATCCTTTCTTACCTTTTCACTAGCTGCAACTGTGTGTTCAAGATCTGAGACTCTATCTTCACTTTGGTTCATACTGTTTTGCCAGCTTGTGATTGAGATTTTATTTTCTTGTATATCTCTTTCAAACTGTTTCATGCGATCTATTTCTTTCTTATATTGCTCCATCAGGGAATCCATCATTTTTCTATTCTCCTCTAATTTTTTACCAATGTCTTCTTTAGTACTATTGAAGTCTCTCATTATAGTTATCCTTTCTCTCTCCAGTTCAGAGATTATTTCTGTTCTGTTCTCCTCTCTACCTTTCTGTAGTTGTTCCCCTGCTTTGGATGTTATTAATTTAGACATGTCTTTTTTAACTTCTGACATTATTTCTGCTCTGATTTCCTCTATGCGTTTCTCCAATTGTTTTTCCACTTCATGCATTTATTTTTTTTTTACTTCAGATGTTATCTCTGATCTGATTTGCTCTATATGTTTCTGCACTTGTCTGTCTACCTCAGATGCTACCAATTCAGAGATTTCTTCTGCATGATTTCCATTTTCTTCCATGTTAGTGTCTTCTGTATTTGTTTTGGGTGGACTCAGGACCTGAGATTGGATCTTGGTCCTTGTCTTTATCATTTTTTATAGTAGTGATCTCTGTACTTTGATGGACTTATGCAGTTAACGCCTATGGAAATTTGGGTTGGGATCCACCAAGCTCGTTCCCCACTAGACATGCTTGGCTGAGATTTGGTGCTCAGGCAGCTGGCTGCCAAAAGGCCCAGTGGATGAGGACAATGGTTGGCAGTGTGGGGACAGTTGGTGTTCATATGGGACCAGTGGGTGGAGTCAGGGCACAGGCAGTTGTTGAGTTAGGGGATGAACGCTGGCTCAGAGTTCTTACCTGGCTGTAATGAGGCCAGGTGAGGAAGGTGGGTGGAATTGGAGCTCTGGCTGTTGGTGAGTCAGGGGATCCATGCAGGCTGAGGCTGCTGCATGACCTGCTTGGGATGGCGGGCTCAGTCTGAGGTGGAGCCAGGCAGGCCGCCAAGCTGCTGGATCAAGATATAGGGTAGGCAGCTCTGAGGTGGAGCCACTGTACTGCTGGCACTAGATGGTGAATGGGCAGGTCCGAGATGGAGCCGCCGCACTCCTGGATGAAGATGGTGCACATGCAGCACCAAAGTGGAGCCACCCCGCTGCTGGATGGAAATGGCGTGTGAGCAGATCCCAGGGGGAGCCGCCGCACTGCTGGATGAAGGTGTCACACAGGCAGGTCCCAGGGGGAGCCACCACACTACTGGATGAAGATGGCAGGGGAGCAGTTCCCAGGGAAGATACCACGCTGCTGGATGAAGTCCTTTTATACATTTTTAATAGATAAAAATAATCTAGATTGCAAATCCTTTTTAAAAAAACTTTTTATTAATGTATTTAGTACAGAGCCTACAGGGTCTCTACACAGAATGGACTCACGGTGATCGTCCTGTTTTCAGCCTCCCAAGTATTGGGATTACCAGCACGCCCAGTCTCAATCCCTATCTCAGCAAACCTCAAGAGGTGTGGCAGAGCAGCCCTTTTTAAAATCTTAAAACCATGTACCCTAAGTTAAATTACATTCTTTTAACCAATGTCAATGTTTTTATGTAGGCTATGTTGAAATGAAAATAATAATAGTAATGATAATAACTGGGGTTGTAACATAGCTCCCCTTCTAATAAAGGATTTAACAGGTGGCAATTCTATTCACCAAGAAAAAAACAAGATGGCATCCAGAAAGGGTTCTAATTAAGTAGGTTCAAAAAGGAAGTCTCCTCTTCCACTGTCAGAATCTGTTCCTAATAATTTAACTGTCCCTGGTGACTCTCCACATATCAAAATTACCAAGGTCATTTTTTTTAAATGTTGATGCCCTAGACTAGTGCTGATGAAACTAAGGCATATGTGCCACAGCAGGCTGCTTGAATCAGTAAAGGCTCTAAAAGGCTCACCATCACTGCCCTAGACTCATACCAAGCCAACTTAATACAAATCTGGAGAGTCAAATGAATGAATGGCAATTTTAAAAATGACCTCAAGTTGGTACTAATGCATACACAGGCAGAGTTTAAAACATAAACACAGATTTTAATTTATCAGACAGTGTAGATTTCTATGGACTTAGCATCACCAGTATCCCTAACAATCATTCAACTTTTTATTCAAATAAAACCAATAAAAGGGGCCAGCGAGATGGTTCAGCAGTCTAAAGCACCAGCTCAGGAAAGTTTAAGCAACAGCAGGGACTGCGGCTTGATCCATGGCACCACATGCTGTGCCAGCCCCTCCCCCAGGGCAGGCTGAGCCCACCATAATAAAAATTAAATAAATAAAATAAAACAAATAAAGGAAGCACTGGCAGTTCCCTAAGACATACCCTGTGGGGAACAGCCAAGCCACAGGTGAGCCAGAGATCGACCACACATTCAGTACTAGAGAGAGTCAGCCTCCAAAACATAAGCTCCCAGAGGCAAACCATGTAAATAAGTTGATCTCTACCTCAGTAGCCTATCAGCAAGTATCTGGCCTTGCTGCTCCTCCCTGTTTACTACAGCACAGAGAGCTCTAAGAATGTTTCACTTTCAGTATTCTCAGCAAAACTCTAAGTCCTTGCACTTTTGGCCCCATCATGTGCTTTCTCCACTTCTGTTTTCTGTATAAAGATGCAGAGCATTGTGGGTTATCACCACCTCTACATCAGAGAGGTCAGGGCCTGCCCAAATTTCCTTTTCATATGTGTCTCGCTGTTTCTTATACTGCCTGAACACCCTCTTAGGATCCTGCCAGCTATGCAGTAGCAGCTCTATCCTAGAGTACTGAGCAGAAGCTGATTGGATTCCACCACCCTGAGACTCCACCCTCTGAAGTAGCCTGGGTTGAGGCTGCCCTAGCTCCCTACCAGCACAATGCAATTGTTCTGGCATATTTCCACTGAGGAAAAGGACCACTACATTGACCTTTAGAGCCCCAGCACTTAATTTGCAGAGCTTAGCATATCATCATCAGTCCCACTGTGTCCTAGTTATTTATCTGCTTGCATGCTTTTTCAGTATATGCCATTTATGATAATCCATGTTCTAAGAATTAGGTCCGAGGATACGAATGGAACATATTCCCTCAATTTAAAGAATCCACAGGTCAGTGAATAAAACTTTCCTCAGCTTTAGCTATCAGGCTCTGACTTCTCACAGCAAGCTACTATTTCATTATTCCAAAACTAAGACATGTAGAGATTAAGTGACTCACCCAAATTATCATAGCTGAGCATCAGAGCAGCTAAGACCTGGTTCTTGAGTGATTCCAATTCCTGTATTTCCCAGTGAACTCTGCTAAACTACATCATGGTCATCAGCAAGAAAGGTACTATTTACTACAGCAGTGTCCACAGCTGAAGTTCTAAAACAGAATCTAGCCAAAAATATGTTTGCAATAGCTATCTTGGCAGCTGCTGAAGAATAATGCCTAAAACCAGGTCACCTCAGATGGAACATCTAATTTTCAGGGCATCACAGTTTCCACCACCTTCAGTGTCTTCCACTTACTATAAAGTAGGCTATCAATAGTTTATCTTTATGCATGCACTGTTGGGTGTTTTTCAAACTTTGTTCATTTACATTACTGCCTGACCAATATAGATTGGCTATTTAATACTAGTGCTGGTACTACTGACTAAAACTTTCCCTCAAAATCTCTGATGTTGGGAAGTGCCAAGTGGCAGTTCACATTTGAAATAGTTCATTACTGAAGTCAAAAGGATCAATTATCAGAACACCAGTATTAAGTGTGATTGTCTCATAATATAGAGTCCTGTTCTACTTCTTTTCATTGTAGTCAGCTCACTCTCTCAAATGAGTACTAGATGAAAGCTTTATAAACTAACCAAGTGCAAGCCTTAGCATTCCCTTACCCAAATGGAAATAACAGGACAGGCTCAGAGCACACCTACTCATTTTTTCACCAGGCTCAACCATATCTCTTAGATGATGTAGAGCCAAGCACCCTCCCAAAGCCACCAGAGTCACTCACTCCAACCCATAACATGATTTCTGGTCTCTACATTCTATACCCCAAAGTCTCAGTTGGTAAGAGGTACCTGACCCTGGTTGCACTTGGCACTCTGATCTCATCACCAAGATGGTCCCAGCCAGTTCCACTTTCTACAGCCAGGGAAGGAACAGCAAAGGTCCTACCTTCACAGTTCACAGGTAATGGGTGAAACTGCTTATCCAAGACAACCAAAGAACATGTGGCATCAAACCCAAGTCCTCGAATGC
The DNA here is from genome assembly GCA_004027025.1 of Myocastor coypus. Lineage (NCBI taxonomy): Eukaryota > Metazoa > Chordata > Mammalia > Rodentia > Myocastoridae > Myocastor > Myocastor coypus. The sequence continues at coordinate 12,892 of PVJA010018202.1, read as the reverse complement.
GGCTTAAATTGATCCCTTGTACAATTTTCTGTTTAAAAAAAAAAAAAAAGACATAAATTATAAAACCATGCTTTCAATAGTTTGAAGACAAGTTACAACTAGAAGGAAGTAAATGACAGTATAAGTATTATAATATATTAGTCAGAAATTTAGTATAATAAAAAAACAAAAGTTTTATAAATTAATGACAAAGAGACAACCAACCTAATTGAAATTTAAGCAAAGGATATAAGATGTCACTTGACAAAACAAAACATACGAGTATATGGTAAGATTTGTAACTCACTATAACTAGATAAATACAAATAAAAATATACCAATGTTGCTTTTCTTTTCTTTTTTTCTGTCTTTTGGAGACAACATTTCACTATGTAGCTCAGAATGGCCTTGAACTCACTTTGTATGCCATGTAGGCCTCGAACTCACAGTAATCCTCCTGCCTCAGCCTCCCAAGTGCTTGGACTATGATTATTAACATGCCCAGTTGCCAATTTTATTTCTTATGTTAAAAATATTAAAGATTAACATTCTGTATTATATAAACAGTATATATCATCTATAACAGTATATATAAAGATGACATTTTAAAATATTAAAGGCTAACCATATATACTAGAGGCAAGGAATGGATAAGAGAACTTTCAGAAATATTATTCTAACAGAGTATTTAGAAAGTACAAATATTAAGAACTTGATACTACCTACTAAAATTATAGACATTTATATGCTTTAGTCCATCAATACTGTTTGTAGAAACCTGAGTGATTAACAAATTACCACAAGTAAGTAAAGTTACATATAGTAGAATTGCATCAGTGCTATAAACATTTAAAAACACACAAAAAAACTCGGTTTTGTCAAGTAAATTATGGCACATCTATAAAAGGGGGTATTATGCAGAAATTACAAAAGAAAGTAGAGGTGTGATGGGCTGAGGAAAGAAGCAAATTCCTTTTGCAAAACAGAAGTATAAAACTAAGTAAAAATCATTAAAATCAGACTGGGAAGATAGCTCAGCAGTTTAAGCACCTGTGTGACAAGTAAAATATCCTGGTTAGATCCCCAGTACCACATACCATGGCAGCCCTAGAACCCCAGGTGTACTGAACTGTCCACCAAAACAAGGTATGGTGGTGCATACCTGTAATCCAGCGCTGCGGAGGCTGAAACAGGAGGACCACTATGAGTCTGGGTTCCAAGTAAATAAATAAATAAAACATTTTTTAAAGAAATCATTAAAATTAACAAGTTGAGGACTATGAATACTATCAAAGCCATATGACAAATTGAGATTCTTTTTTTTTTTTTAAGTCGAGTGTATATTTTGTAGGGCTCCAGTGGTCCCTCTAGGTACCACAGGAAGAAATGGTGGCAGGAATGAGGAAAAGGTAGACAAAAAGACAAGAGCTGGGTCATGTGGTGGCCCCATTGCCAGATTGGCAAACCATCCCCAGAACAACAGCAGGTTCATTTACTTATAGCTTTGCAAATTTAGTTTCATGGGACACAAGGTTGCCTAGTGACTAATGGCTGACACTGAGCAGTCAAGAGGCTTTATGAGCACTGAGATAGCTTGACTGCTTTAGGCAACAACAGTTAGTCCTGCACTCACACATCTGACTAATTTTTAGCTTGAGCAGTTTCCAACATCTCTCCCTTTTTTGTTTTGTTATGTGAATGATGGGTTTTCCATTGCAGCTGAAGAAGCTATGTTTGGAGAGCTCTCTAGAAGACTTTTTAATTCTTGATGCTAGTCTAAGGCTTTTGGTACCTGTGTGCAGCAATTTATAAAGTCTAATAGTCAATAACAGTAGTGATTTATCAGTACAACTGGCAATTGTCAGACGTTGTTAGTGATTTGAACCTTTTACAGCTAACATATTACTATGGTATTGCTTTTTATCTCTTGGTTACACTTTTCTGTTGGATGGCTAAGACCAAGTTAAAGCAAGACCTGCATAAATAAAATTTTAACCTTTTGCTATCTAATAAAGTCAGTTAAATCTCCTCAGGATTTACCTTGGAGCCAAGTATAGCACTCATATTTTCTGTCACTATCAGCCATCTGGATGAGTCATGGCCATTGTTTGGCCAAATTGCTTTCTGTGAAAGCTGATTTTTTTTTTTTCTCTCCAGGTGACTCTCCTTAAGCACACCATACATCAGTGAACACTTCCTTCAGTAGTTCCCTAATCTCCTTGATCAGAAAAGCAGGTACTCAACTGAGTTATAGGATATCACAGCAGAGGTTCTCTTAGGGTATTAGTCTTCACTGACCTCAGAGGGATAGGGTCAAAATACTGGCTATCCTATTAGCTAATCTATCCCTCTAATTTTTGGCCTCCAAATCTCAGCTGTTAAACATCCAGAAGAGAATCTTAACAACAACACCCTGTAATGGAGGTAGTAAGTTTAACGTTGCTATCTATCTGAATATCAAACACCTTAGAACATAAAATGGAACTATTATTCTCTAACAGCGATGGACATTTCAGTTCTTGTGGAATGTTAATAGAAAATAGTTACATATTTTTACATAGAAATTTAGAAATCAAAACCACATATAACTTGAGAACAGGTCAATCCTGATGACATTTTGTAATGTACTTAAATTTTCATTTTGACCTAATATAATGCTTTTAACCATTCATCTCTAATACATAAAAGCTTTCACTTAATTTGTCATTCCTTAATAGGATATACATCACAAGGTTTTGTTAAAGGCAGAGGTCTGAATCTAAAATAAAAATCTTATCACAATAAGCAATCTTTATTTTATATTTCTGAAGAACTGTACATCTATAATCATGAAGACATGTAATCCACATGAGACTAACAATAATGAATTACCATACACATGCAAAAGTTTTTATTTCTTTAGTTTTGTATTAAGAGAATCTTTTATGAGAAAACCGTATTTTAATTTTTTTCTGAAAAACTTTACCTTTTAACCAGTGACCAAATTATTGGGGACTGTCTTTGAAGAGACAATGGACATTACTGGAACTCCTTGTTAATGAACAAAGGTTGACAACCCCTCTAGTCACTAATTGGAGTTCTGTCCAACAATCTCTCCACACTCTAAGGAATTTCTGTTTAATTATCCTAATTTTTGATGAACTGTGGGTAAATCAATTTTGATATCATTTACACCAGCTGATAACTCAGGAGAAAGCATGCTTTTAATTCTGTATCCCAAAGATCAAACACAAAGAGGAACAGTTGTTCACAGAATGACACATGGACACATAAACAATTACACAGAACACACAAACATCTTTACAAAATCAGAGTACACTAAAATATATTTTTGATCAAACTGAACTATAGTAATTTTATTAAAATTTTGAGAAATTTATAATTATAAGTAGATTAGTCTGATTTTGTTATTTATCAATTAGGAGACATACCAGAAATTTTTTGGAAGGAAGTGAATATTTTATCTAACATTAATATAATTTTTATATTTTTATCTTGTCTTAACACTGGTAACTTTCAGCTCAGTTACTTCTATATGCTCTATCACATATTTAAATCTTAGATTTCCATTTTGTAAGAATCTCAATAACTCTTCTCCCAATGCTGACATCAATACCCAACACTCAAAATGAAGGAAGGAAAAGTTTATTTAGCTCACAGTTACTGGAGGTTTCAGTCCATACACAGTTGGCTTCAAGCCAGAGCTGCACATAGCAAACAGTAGCCTTTCATGGCACCAACAAAGGGTAAAAACAAAAGGGAGGAGTAGCAACAACAATGGCTGCAGAGAGCAACTGTTGCATTCAGGCTATCCACCCCAGGCCTGGGTGTAGCACTCACATCCATAATTCCAGTGGATCATAAGATAATCACAAACTCTAGAAGTCCACCCATGACTGCATGAAGCTTTGAGGGGACAACCAGATACAAACCATAATAATCAGTTCCTTCAATAGGCCCCAGGTCAAACCTAGTCTAATGGTAGTCAACTTCTCTAGACCTGGCTTTATGTTACAGCCTAACAGCATACTTTGGTATGCAAATAGTCACTCAGCATTCTCTGGAAAAACACAAACCTCTAGGATAGATTAGCTTCTTGTTGCTTTACCTTCTTGAATTATCTTTCTATTGCTATGCTTCCATCTCTTGGACAATTTTTAAATTGTTATAGTATATTTTGGCAAGTGAAATTGCAGGCATTGATTTCCCCTTTTGTTTTTGTAATTGAAATGTGATTATACAGTAAAAAACCTCTATCCTATATTTTGGAAGAAGACATACATAGCTTCCCTTATATTAAGATATGACCTATCTGTGAAAAAATTAATTTAACTTATCTGAAGGATGATAGTTAAAAATACTAGAGAATTTAGTCCCAAATCTGGATGGAGCTAATCGATATTACCAAATAAAGTCTGAAAATCATTTTGCATTGATCTATCTGAACAGTTTGGAGGCAAAATAAATCTTTGTTGGATGAACTGACCCAAATATGAAGATGTTACTACTACCAGGCCTGCCACCTTCTAAATGAGATGTCAAAATCAAGCAAGTGTTTAAACACCACTGTTTTTAGATTACATTCCAAACTTTTATATCTGGTTTTAAAATATCAAATTTTTTCTATACCAAATAAATTTAGGACTAAAAAACAGGCAATCAACCTTGTTGAGAATCAGAAGAACTTTAAGTAATCTTTGTAAATATCTCTATTATTATAAATCTTATGAATTATCATTTTTTAACTAAAGGCAAATTGTTTTTATTTTAGAAATGGCCTTTTAAATTAAATATCTTCAGCAGAAAATGTAAAACCTTCTCTTTTAGTGTCAATTGTAGGAGAAAGAGAACTGCTCTATTTCCTAATATATGCTAAAATCTATTCCTAGTGCAATGGCCCTGTGTACCTCCCCAGGTCAGCAATCTAGCACCTTTTCAGCTGCCCTACACAGAAGCCATCCGCATTTGCATTTGAAAAGGACTTTAAAATGTTTTCCTTTAATCAATTTCTATTTTTTAATCCAGTATTTCCTTTTTATTTATTATTTTAAATTTCTGTCAAAGAAAGAATGACCAATTGATCAATATGAGAGTCTGGAGTGACTTGAATAGTGTTTTATGTAGACTGAATTGTAACTGAATTTCCCTGTATAATCAGTGTCTTAGTTACTCTTCTCTTGTTGTTGGGACAAACACCCGACACTCTAAATGAGGAAAGGAAAGATTTATTTAGTTCACAGTTACTGGAGGCTTCAGTCCATAATCAACTGGCTCCAAGGCAGAGAGGCACATGGCAGAAAACAACCTTTCATGGTGGCTGGCAAGAGGAAGCAAGCAGAGAGACATAGCAGCAACTCAAGCAGCTAACTTCTCTTCATCCCTTACATTGAAATGCAAATCAACTGCCCCAGGGGAGGTGCAGCACCCACACCCACAATAATCAATTACAAATTACAGAAACTGTCCCATGACTGCAGGAGGCTTTGGAGGGACACCTATACACAAACCATAACAATCAGCATCAATGACTTTGAGCAAAACCTGGAGATCTCTTTGTACTGGGGCTTTACCTGTGGTTGCCCTTTTTATTCTATCATCTCAGGGCTAGGAGAGCTACTAGTACTGGGAACCAGTTATTTTTCACACATTTCCCCTCCCCAAGACTCACAGGGACTATGGCTCTGTAGCCACAGCCACTGTCTGCAGCCACTGTGTGTGGCAGCTGTCTCTCTGGCACTGACCACAAGATGTTTTGGTTTTGCCCAGATTTTAAGCATAGACACTATTTTGAGGTGGATACATTTACAGTGGCAGCAACATGTATAGCAACAGCAAAGGCCATGGCTTCCTATTAACCCCAAGTACACAGAACTATAATTGGTGGTGTACCCACCACCATAGCAGGACCAGGCACACAAACATACTGGGTTGGCCTAGGATGGGAGTATTATGTTCTTGCTACCCAGCCAGCACCCCTCCACCTGTCGGTGCCACAGCACCACCTGGAACTGGCCATGTGCAATGTAAAGAAAACTTTTTTTTTTTTTTTTCCCCTTTTCATCTAATTGAGCAAAGCTAGAGGGTTGAAACTCTTACCTGCTGCTGTACCTTTGCTCCACCCTCCTTGGCCCATTTGAGACTTGATTTTAAAACAGTACTCCATGCTAAGTCCCTTATGGTGGTCTTAGAAAGTAAATATAAGAACAAAAATGATAAACATTTCTACATATATGCCTATATACATCTAGAAACATCTGTGGTTCTTTTCATGCAAAAGTCATTTATTTCATCTCTAAGCATCATCAAAATCCTAACACTTGGAGCACTGTTGAAAAGTTCAAATACAAAGTCCCCTTGGAGATTTAAGGGCAATTCTTAGCTATGATCCTCTGTACAAATGAAAAGAATTTTAAATACTTTGACATACAATGGCACAATATAAACATTACCATTTCAAAAGGTACCAATATGGGGATAGAAAAGAATAGGTCCAAAGCAAGAGCAAAATTCAGCAGGGCAAACATTAAGTCCTATAGTTCCATGCGCAGCATCCAAGGTAATCTGTGCAAGATGTGAGCTCCAGAGGTTCGGTGGCTCCACCCCTACTGTACTGTGTGTGGTTGCAGCTTTCTCTTGGATCAGCTTTGCTTATTCTTTGCAACTTTCCTCAGATGACCTAAGCTCTTGGCTGCTCCAACCCTCAGGGTTCTCCACTACATCTTTGGTTTCACACTCAGCTTCACATATTGCCCTTTCAGGGGACACACTGCCCAGCCTCTCAGCTCTTCTTCTGAAATCTGGGTGGCAATCTTTCTGATTCCACAACTCTCACATTCTGCATGCACCTACACCAAGCAAATATCTGTGGTTCTTAAAGCTGTGTTTATCCCATTTTTAACTCAATATATCTTTCTCCTTTTTAGCTTCTCTCAAACATATTTTTCTCTTTAAGCTCCTTTATCTCTCTAGTCCTAATGAGCACTTTTATGGCCCTAATGAGCCTCCACCACAAGTTTTACACCTGTTGCTCTAGTACCAAAGCATGCCTGTGGTAAATACAGTAACCAATTCACTTCCCTCCTCTATTCCATGTTTTCTGGAAGTATTCTTGCTGCCCACTTATCTAGTACCTAGTGTCCTACTTGCCCCCAAATGTGGGGACTCATTCATTTCTTGGGTAGCCCAGGAAGAATCAGTAGAAGGAATGAGGAAAAGATAGACAAGAAGACAAGAGCTGCACCATGTGGTGGTCCTATTGCCTGACTGGCAACCCATCTCCAGAACAACAGTAGGGACATTTATTTATACCTCTGTAAAGTTAGTATCACATACACAAGGTTGTCTAGTGACTAATAGCTGACAGTGAGCAGGCAAGACACTTTTCTCAGGACTAAGATACCTTGACTGCTTTAGTCTATGAGGGCTAACCCTGTTCTTACACATTTCACCAATTTCCAGATTTAGTGGCTCCAACAAGATTTGAAAGAGTCTAAAATAAAGATAAAGTAACTTCAGCTCCCAATGGTTTCTCTGAGGAATTTCATCAATTACTTCAGAAATAAACAGTATCAACCTTATACAGTGAAGGAACAAATAATTTGCAATAAATTTGACAGGACCAATATTATTCCAGTATCAAAGACAAAGACATTTAAATATAGGATAACACAATCCAATATTTGTCATGAACTCAGTTGTGTAGCTGTTTAACAAAATATTAAACCATGAGCTGGGGAGCTAGCTCAGCAGTTTAAGCGCCTGCCTGGCAAGCACAAAGACCCAGATTTATCTCTGGTACCACGTGCCATGCTGGCCCCAGGCAGCAAGCCAGCTACCAAAACCAGGCATGGTAGTGAACACCTGTAATCCCAGCACTTGAGAGGGTGAAACGGGAAAGTCACTACAAGTCTGGGCTGTGTAGCAAGACCCTGAACCAAATAAATAAGAGATTAAAAAATTAAAAAAAAATTTAAACCAAATATTGTAATATATAAAATTGGTAATATATACCATTATCACAGAAATGCAAGCAAGTCTCGGTATCTCCAAATCAATTAATATAATCCATTTATACTATATATACTCTATACACATACAATAAAGCACAAACGCCAAGTGATCATCTCACAAGATGCAGATATCACCATTCCAACAACAACAACAACAACAACAAAAATCAGAAATCAGATCTGGAACAGAACTTACACAAACTAATACAGAAAATCCACAAAACTGTTACCTAATGCCATTATGCTAAAGACAAATGACCCACTGATTAAAAAACAATCTTCAGCTTTCAGCCAGAACTGCCATCTTCCAATAATTTGCCAAAATGAGTAACACAAGTGACAAGGGAAAGGAGACCCAGTATATGTTCTCCAGGCCTTTTAGAAAAGATGGGGTTGTTCTTTTGGTGACATACATGCAAATCTACAAAAAAAGTGACATTGTAGACAAGAAGGGAATGAGTACTGTGCAAAAGGGAATGTCTCACACATGTTAGCATGGCAAAATGGGAAGAGTCTACAATTTTAACCAGCATGCTGTTGGAATTATTGTAAACAAGTTAAGAGCAAGATACTTGCCAAAAGGATTAATGTGCATATTGAGCATATTAAACACCCAAAAAGTCATGATAACTTCCTAAAATGTTTCAATGAAAATGATCAGAAAAAGGAAGGAAGCCAAAGAGAAAGGTACCTGGGATCAACTGAAAAGCTAGCCTGCCCCTCCCAGAGAAGTGCACTTTGTGAGGACCAATAGGAAGAAGCCTGAGTTGTTGGAACCTATTCCCTATGAATTCATGGCATAAACTGGGATGTTGCTATGTTAACAGCAACTAATTGGCAGCTTAAGTGATCTAGGTCCTACATAAAAATAAAATCATCCTGTGTTATAAGGGTGGTTTTCTTAATTGAACAGGTATGTGGTAGCTTCTTACCTCAGAAACATTTTTAGCAGATTTTCACTGTAGCTAGTAATTGTGTCTGGTCTTACTCTTCAGTGTTTTTCTTGCTAAAAGACATTGCTAAGATATTGTGCAGGTGTATGCCCAAATATTCAAATATTTATAAAATAACTTATATTGGCTTGAAGATCCTGTAAATCACCATGGGGGAGAGATGTATGAAAATAAATGGAAGTCACTTCAGAAGCAAATGGAAGTCCCTTTCAGTTAAATAAATTGTTTAAAGGAAAAAAAAAAAAAAAAAAAAAAAAAAAAAAAAAAAAAAAAAAAAAAAAAAAAAAAAAAAGGATCTTTATTTTAACTATTTCCATTCAACCTCATGGTAAAGAATCTAAGGAGTAAAACAAGATCAGAAGACTGAAATGAACCACACAGATTGAAGAATATGTAGTAAAAGTGTCCTCTGAGATGATTTCATAAGCAGAAAACTCTGAAGAAGTTATAAAAAAACTATCAGAACTAATAAACAAGTTCAGTAAGATCACAGGATCCAAGGTTATTGTATCTGTTATATACTAACACCAAAAAATTAAGAAAATATTTCTGTTCATAACAGTATCAAAAATAAACTAACAGGTATGAGTTTATCAAAAATTCAAGTTCAAAAAAGCCAATGAGAAAAAGTTATAGACTAGGATAAAGTACATGAAATACATGATTATATACTTGAACAGGCTATATAAGAAATTCTAATAAATCATAAGAAGACAAAACAACTCAATTATAAATGATTTGAGTAGATAGTTCCTCCAAGAAGTTATACAACAGGCCAATAAATGCAAAATTGCCTATGCAAAATGTTCAATACCAATTTTTGTGGGTTTTGTCTAGTTGTCCTCCCAAAGCCTCATGCAGTCATGTGGTGTGGACTTCTTGAGTTTGAGACTGATGATCCACTGGGATTATGTGTCTTAGTACTGCTGGGGTTATAGATCTTAGTACTGCTGGGATTATGAGTATGTGTACCTTCCCCAGCCTGGGACAACAGCCTCAATGTAATATAAGAGAGACAGAAACAGCTAACTCTCTCTGTTGCCCTGGTTGCTCAGTTGTCTCTGTCGCCATTTGTTACTGTCCCACTGCCATGAACTGGATGTGATCTACCCTGTTCCACTCAGCCTTGGAGCCAGCCAATATGCACGTAAACCTCCAGTAATTGTGAGCTGAATAAACCTTTCCTTCCTTCATTTTGGGTGTCGGGTGTTTGTCTCAGCAATCAGAGAAAAGTGACTAAGACTCTAATTAAATCAAAGAAATGTAAATATAAATCACAATAAGATACTATGACATACCATGACCTCTGGAACAGCAGTAATCGCAAGGACTGACAATTCTTAGAAAATACTGGGTAAAGAGGACCACTCATTCAATGTAGGTACAAATGTACAACAGTGAGTTTTCCAAATTTTGGAAAAGTTTGGTAGTCTCTTAAACACCTTACTACAGAGCAATTTCCCTACACAGTTATCAACCTAAGTAAAACATGCCCAAACAAAGCCTTACATGTGGATATAAGCTTTATTTATAACACAGGTTTGTCCCCCAGGGGTTCATGTATTGGAAGGCCCAGTCCAAGTGTAATCACTACGGGTAGCACAGTTGCAGCTAGGATACTACTTCCCTGCCACCTAGCCAAATTTGGGCAATACCCCAGAGCTAATACTTCTCCTGATATAAAACAAGCAAAAATGAGGTGCTGGCTAGATAGCTCAATGGATTAAAGTGCCTGCTTAAGCAGAACGCATCAGCCGGGGTTCAATCCCTGTGTGCCAGCCCCACCCCTAGGGTGCTCTAAAATAGCTATTGAGACTGGGCATGATAGCACATGCCTGTAATCCCAGTGCTTTGGGAGGCTAAAAGCAGCAGAATCACTAGAGTCTGATCTACATAGTGAAACCATGTATTAAAAAAGAAAGAAAAAAAAGCAAATATGAAAACAATAAAGACCCAGGAAATCTCTAGAGCTCCAGGCCAAAGCATACACATGGTGCGGGTGATGTGAATCTCCTGGTTCAAACTTAGTTACATATCAACTGTGTCTCATGAATGTAATTTAATCAGAGTGAACTGCTAGAGGAACAATCACGTCAGAAGCCCCTGAGATAACTTAGCACCCTGTCGATCTTATCCAGAGACCCAAAGAAAGACACCAAAGGTGGGGTACACTTCTTTTTTCATGATTTCTCTCTTTTCATAATTCAAAAGCTTGATTTATCAGTGTGTTCTTTTATTTTCCTGTACCCTGACACCACTTTCCTGTTTGGGTCCTATTTTTGCTTCAGTCGGCACAGGTTTGTCCTGAGCACATCTGTCTCAGTTACTCTTCTCTTGTTGCTGGGACAAATACCCAACACCTAAAATGAAGGAAGGAAAGGTTAATTTAGCTCACAGTTACTGGAGGTTTCAGTCCATACTCGGTTGGCTCCAGGGCTGAGCGACACAGGGCAGAGAGCACCCAATTTATGGCAGCAAAACAGCAACAATCACAACAGAAGCAATTGACCAATCAGGGCAACAAAGAGAGAGTCTGTTTCTCTTTCTCTCTTATAATACATTCAGACTATCATCCAGGGTTGGGGAAAGTACACACACCCATAATCCCAGCAGATCATTAATTAGTCTCAAGCTCTAGAAGTCCCTGTCTCATGACTGCACGAGGTTTTGCGGGGGACAACTAGACACAAACCATAACAACATCTTCCTGTCATTTTCAATAAATGTAGCTGCATTTTTTGTACCACTGAATGTACATTTGAAATGCTCTGCTCCCCATACCCAGAAGCCTGGATCTATTTGTCAGATCCACACATGGTACTGTAATATCATTATTAGTTTGATCTTGGAGAAAAAATATCCTTGGGAGCCAGAGACAGTTCAGCAGTATAAACACTTGCCTGGCAACTGCAAGGTCCTGAGTTTAATTCCCAGCACCAAAGAAACAAACAAAATAAAAACCAAAAAAGTATACTAGAGTGAGAGGCAGCACTGCCCCTCAGAATCATGTGGTTTTTACAGGCTCTTGATCAGTTTCTGCCAGAGAGGGCTGTTATAAAATAGCTCTCTGGAGCCACGCATGGTGGCACATACCTGTAATCCCAGCACTTGGCAGGCTGAAGTGGGAGGATTGGTGCGAGTTCAAGATCAGCCTGGGCTACAAAAGTGAACTCAAGGCCAGCCTGAACTGCTGGCTGCCTCAAAAAAAAAAAAAAAAAAACAAAAAAAACCAGACAAATAATAAATAAAATAGCTCTCTGTGTGGCCATGATTCCCTATGATCCCATCATTATGATGCCATCCATTAAGTGGCCTTCATAGAGCCAAGCAGAAGCCATGAGCTGGAACATGCAGAACTGTAAGTAAACCTCTTTTCTTGATTTATTTCCTACCACAAGTATTTTGTTACACTAATAAAAATGGACTAAAGCAAAATTAATCCCAGGGAGAAGGGTTGACCTAAAAATGTCAAAGTAGCTTTGGAAGTTGGTAATAAAGGCAGACTGAAAGAGTTTGTAGGAGCAAGCTATAATGGCCTAGAATGCTATAAAGCTGAGCCCTATAGGTAATTGTGGGGATGTTCAGAAGACAAGGGCCTAGAGGACTAGTCTCAGAAATGCACATACAACTTACTCTTGAAGAAAGGCTTCCCTTGTGATACCGCTACATGTCCTAGAGATCTGTGTAAAGCCAAATTTAAAAATGATGTACTTTGCCGGGCGTGGTGGTGTATGCCTGTAATCCCAGCACTTGGGAGGCTGAGGCAGGAGGATTGGTAAGAGTTCAAGACCAGCCTAGGCTACAAAACTGAGCTCAAGGCCAGCCTGAACTGTACAGCGAGACCCTGTCTCAAAAAGACCAAAAAAAAAAAAAAAAAAAAAAAAAAAAAAAAAAAAAAAAAAAAAAAAAAAAAAACAAAAAAAAAAAAAAAAAAAAAAAAAAAAAAAAAAA